>CM068476.1:766881-904381 GCA_034769265.1 Remorina albescens | reverse complement strand
CAACCAAGGAACCGATTCACCAAGTTCTGCTGACAGTGAATGAAATTACCGTAATGACCCGATATTGGCTGCGAAAGGAAACTTCTCGGCTCTCAGGAACTGCTGGCGTTTCTCCGATAGAGCAAACATTCGCAAATTTACGGTAATTCGAAGTGGCATTGTGCGAATGTGCCGCCGGTGGCACAATTAATCCAGTCTACAATCCACGGTGGGTAACAATAAAAGCTCACATGGCTCAGAGCCACCGTTCCTGCTGGAGCGTCACAGATTCCTCGGTGAAGGTTTTTGGAGTCAGTGACTTAAGGTCAGCGCGGCGCTCTCAGTGTTCCCCGGAGGCGGGCGGAGAAAATCCCCACAGCTTTGAATGCGTTTGAACATCTCATCAGTGACACAGCAGCTCCTGAAATAGCAGCTAAACTATCGAGGCGGGTCGTCGAGCTGTTAGCATCACAGCACAGGCCGGAGCTGGCGGCGAACCAACGCTTTGATCACAGCCAGGCGGGAACGCTATGTGTGTGTGTGTGTGTGTGTGTGTGTGTGTTGGGATGGGGCACTTTGATCACCACATTTGGTCACATTAATAACAGAGTCGTCTCCAATGTGTTATCATTAGAACATCTAAACCATCCTGATTACCCAGCATTCACACACACACAGTTGGTTTCCTGACGCAGGCTCCGTCCAGTCGGATCCTGACAGACTTGTTCACAGTAACCAACAAAAATATTCATCACCATTCCTGCTGAGAGTCGTCGGCTCTGAAGTGAAGCAGCGAGCGGGAACTCGATCGCCGTCTAAACCCGACAACTGCAGGTGCTCTTAGCTCCGTTTGGCTTTCCCCACTTTGCAGGCTCACGAAAGTGTGTGTGTGACGTAAACCATCTGTAAACCTAAAGTTAGAGGATGAGTCCGTGGTCTGGACTTCAGAGGACGCGACGGATCCGGTTTAGATCAGAGCAGCTAACGTGGAGCTGATCTGAGCTAACATTAGCATCAGGTCAGAGAGAAACCGCCACGCCGCACCAAACCAGAACGATGTGTCGTCACATCCGACCTGCCGACTCCAGGTGAGACTTCGGCCTCTCAGGACAGATTTTAGTGTGACGCTCCTTTTTCCTGTTCCTCCCGTCACTGTAGAAAATGCCACGCTTCTCTTTATTCCAACGGAGCTTTTAATGCCACGAAGTCTAAATGTTGCTGAGGAGAGTTTCTTTAGTTTGCAGGGAAAACGTGTCTGACACAGTTTAACTTTCCATAAAGAAAAGCCCTGGAGAATAAAAGCTACTTAACCTTTTCTGGACGGGACTCGGACCTCTTTATCTTCAGCCGGACCTTTTCTACCTCGTCTATTAGATGCCCAGACTCTTTTGTGTTGTTTGCACCAAACGCTCCTCCAGAGACTTTGTTGTGTCGTACATCAGAAACTGAGAGTGTTTCCAAAGTCCTGAACTTTACGTGTCGTAGCAGCTCACTCCGTCAGAGCTGAAGACCTTTAAACTTCGTTCTTTCTCCTGACCGTCGGGGGGGCGACCCCACCGATTACAAAAACAAGCCAGATTGTATTGAAAGTTTATGGGAAAATGTCCTTCACAGTGTTTCTGAAGGTCATCTGATAACAGCAGAAGAAGAGATGAGTTTTAAAAAGAAACAGAAAAGACAAGTTTGAAGCTGAATCAGTGAGCTGTGTGTTTAAACCCTCTGAGGTTCGGGACACATTTCTAAGTTTTTATTCCGTCTGAGAGAATCCGGCCTCACAGCTGGAGCGTCAGTCACATGATGGAAATGAGGAAAAGATTGACAAACTTTGAACGTGTGCTGCTCTAAATGGACGTTCGTCGCCGTCCTTCCTTCTTATTTTAACATCTGTTGGTCTGGACGCCGGCTGCAGACAACAGCTCCGGAGAAGGCAGCTCTCCAGCGGCTCATTACTCAGCTGTGCGTCGGTATGAGGGCAAGACGCCGGCTTGGCTCCGGTTCAGACACTTGTTGTCGTTCCCTGAGAATAGCACGGAGTGCTAAGTCATGTTCGTTTCACCAGCTGCGTCCAAATGATTTATAGCGGGAGAATAATGTGAGGCTACAGAAATAGAGCCTGAGGGGGCGTCAGGGACGGCGTCTTGGCGGGACTGGGAGCCCAACCTGGACTGGAGACGTGGGTTTGAGATCAGCTCCGGGTCCGTCCGTGAGGCCTTCTGCTGATCGATAATTCTCCCTCCAGAGACTCTGAAGACATCACTGAAGTCTTCTCTTAACTTTCCATGTCAACATCTAAAAACTCTCCTCGCCTCGAAAAGCTCTGATTCCTTTCTGCTCCTGTTTTATTTGCGTGGTCAAATACAAAAAGCCAAAATGAAACGGCCGCTGTGTTGTTCCTTTATCTCTGAAGACGTTACGTAAGTGCATTAGTCAAATCATCATGATGTAAATGAAGTAATTAAACAAACTAATGACTCCGTTTTGTTCCACAGCTGAAAGAAAAACAAGAGACGACTGTGAAATTATTTCAGACTTGAATTACTGTTGATGCTGATGTTTTGTTTTTTTTTTTTCCTCTGTCAAAGCAGGTCAATGTTTTAAAAACTAAAAAAAATTAAAAGTTTAAAACTAAAAGAATAGAAGAAGAAACAAGTTTGAAACTTTAAGAATGGAAGACAATCAAAACTTAAAGGTTAACTCTGATCATCACTTCCTGTCACTAACAGAAAAAAACACAGAGGTCGCTCGGTCAGGCATATCCAACACTTCACACACACACACACACACACACACACACACACTGACCATCTGCTCCCACATGTCATCAGTGTCAACTCATCCTGTGTCAATAAAGCTGCTCGTCAATAAATATTCATTTGTGCCAGACGACTTCCTGCTCCGTCTCCAGGGCGACCCGTCATGTTTGAGGTTTGATGCCGACTCCATAATTTACCTCAGACTGTTTACTGACACGTTCGCTCAGAGGAGGCTGCAGGTTCAGGTTCAGGTTCAGGTTCAGGTTCACGCCATCTCGGACCAGTTGGACGTCTCACTTCTTTCATATCAGGACAGTCAAGATCCAGAATTCAACGCAGGTCCAGGTCCTGTGAGCTTCACGGGATCGGGGTCCTTCTCTGAGCTTCAAGCTGGACCATCTTCTCCAGACTCCTTATCTTGATCAGGGTTTCTCATTATTTCGCTCTCTTTCTAACCCAATCATCAGATTTTTTAAGTTTCAGGTTTGAACTGCGTCTGTTGGCCAGAAGAAACCAGGAGGAGACCAGAAACTCACCAGGAAAACATTTACTGAGCTGATAAATCAGGGAGGAGGAGGGGCATTTTCCCATAAACCCATGAAGTCTGAGGAGTCCAGGTCCAGGTTTATAAATAGTTCTTGGTCCCTAAAAATACTGAGACCAATCCTAAATCCAGGTCTCAGCAGCAGCGAGGACAACAGAGTTTGTGAGTTTGTGTTTCTCCTTCAACATTAACTTGTCAGAATCGGACAGTAAATCAGATTTCCTCTTCCTGAGTGAAGCTGCTCCCTTTTTCTGTTTTGTAATCTGTCCTGGGGTTACCCACCCTTCAGTGTGTGTGCGCGGTGGGAGGGCTCGGCCTGTCAGCACAGATTACATACAGGGGGGCGGTCATGATCAAGATGGTGGACATCATCCTGTCTGCAGGAGTTGGACGTCGGCAGGAAGAGAAGGTCAGAGTGTCGACTCCGATGTTGTTTTTCCTGCAGTGGCTTCGTTCACATGCCGACGTTTACTCAGACTTTATTTGTGTACAGTTCAGGTGTCCCTTGTTGTCACGTGTTAGGACTTTGTGCGGTTTCTCTCTCGGTATTGTGTTTTATTTGTGTTTATTCAGCGGCGTGGCTGCTGTGACCTGATTCTCCCCTCAGGGATCAATAAAGTTCATCTCATCTGTTCTTATAACGGAGTGACTTTAATTCATGACCGCTGACTCTCTGTCTCCACTTCACATTAAAGCTCCCATATTTGATTCTTCTTCTCTGTTTTATTTCAGGTCTTGATACGTTTGTGGTTTCAGGAGCCAAAAACCTTCTCAGTGTAGTTTTCCATCTCCTCTCTCAGGAGCTTCAAGAACACCAGGTCAGTCAGCCAATCAGAGCAGAGGATCTGATCCTGATCCTGATCCTGATCCTAGATGTCCCGATGGTAGACTCAGTATAAACCTGGAGCAGCTCAGTAAATGCTTTCCTAACTAGTTTCAAGTCTTCAGCATTAAATGATGCTCCATCAGGAGGATGGATTAGGGGGCGGGGCAACTGAGTGATTGAGAGACTGTACCACCCAATCAGGAAAGAGTTCAGAGCAGGTCAAATCCACCTTCTCCTCCAGATACGGTTTCTTCAAAAAACCAGGATGGTCGACGAATAATTTGGAGGTCGGGTTCAGTAATCAGGTGATCGGTCCTCAAATCAAACTGAGGTTACATCTATTTATCTGCTAAGAGCAATATAAGTGTTGCAGGAATCCTCAGAGGAGGAGGAGGAGGAGAAAAAGAGGAAGAAGAAGAAGAAGATGGAGAAGAAGAGGAAGAACAAGAAGAAGAAGCACGAGAAGTCAATCTACTTCATATCCAACACGGATCAAACGGTTCGTCTTTGCAGGAATAAACTTCATTTCTCCTCAGGGTTTTCAGCAGGAAAACAAAAGGACCATAAACGCTGTAGAGCTGCCTGTTATCAACACACACACACTCACACACAGACACACACACACACACTCACACACAGACACACACACACACACACTCACAGTTATCTCCCGGTGGACCAGTGTTTAGGTGGTGGAGGCTTCTTTTGTGTCTTTGGCTGAACATCGGACAGATGTCACATTCACAGCCTCCCAGAGAGCTCATAACTCAAACTAAACACACACACACACACAGCGGTGGCCAAACACGCTCACACACACACGTACACACACACACACACACACACATGCACTCAGACAAAATCAACCCCCATTTTGAAAAATGTTTTCAATATTGTAGTTGAGTTATTGATCAGTGCTGCTTTTACCATAATGTTTTAATGTTTTAACCTTTCATAAATGTATGTATGTGTGTGTGTGTGGGGGGGGGGCTGCTGAGAGCTTTACAGCCCACACACACACACACACACACACACACACACACAGTCAGTCGTCCATAGACATGCTACCACCAGGCTAGGGTAATGGAATGATGAATATCAGCTCTGTGACGTTGTGTATTCCAGGAAATTCAACCCCCCCCTGGCAGCCATTTCCTCACAGCCGGGCTCGGCCATATTTCTCACTAACTGCTGCAGTGACAGCGGAGTCTTTCTGAGAGGACGCCGGCTAAACAGTGATGAAAGCCGGGCCGCCACCTTCGCCGCCCGTCTCCGTTCTCGTCCCGCTCTGGGCCGAATGAAGCTTCCAGAAAACAGCTGGAGCTCTATCAGTGTCACGGCTCTTTCAGGTTACCGTGACAACGTAAAGGCCAACATCAGCGATACGAAGATACTAAAACGCTGCATTTGAGTGTCTGACAGCCTTTATACAAAACGCTCACTTCATCGGTCGATGCTCGCCGAACGTTGGCTGGCGACCAAAGCGACGACATCATCACTGACTACAGGTTCTAAATCTGAGGGACGTCTGGGCCACTTCGCTGCCTCCAAAGTCCAAATGGATAAATTGTGGATCGTAAGTTTGGAGTGACGGCTCCTCCTTCACACCAAGTTAAACTTTTTAAAAACAACCAGGTGTTTGAAGAGATGTCCCGGGACGCCAAAAAACTCCATCGCTCCACTTAGAAGTCGATTTTTAAGCTGTTTGATTCAGACCTTCGGGTTTCTTTTTGACTGAAGGAAACCAAATTGGGAAATAAATGGGATTCGTTCTACAAGAAGGAATATCTGTGAAAGGCTGGAAGAGTCGGTGAGGGTTTTTTGACTTTTCTTCAAACACATGATTTTTGTTTTCTGTTTATTCTGCCGGAAAATATTGGCTGAAATAATCCTCTCAGAGTCTCAAATGTAAAAACAGATGAATAAATGGCAGCTGGGACGAACAGTCAATACTTTTAAAATCACATGAAAGCAGATTCAGGATGAATAAACCACATGGGGGCGGTTGGACGCTGTCCTGGTGAATCAGCCTTCCCTCCAGAATCAGACCCTCTGGGTCCGTCTAACTGCGTCCTATCGCTTCCTCACTTCCTCCCGCCGACCTCCGGGGTCACATGCCGCATGACAACGAGCTCCTGTAACAAGAGCCATTAATTAAGAGCGGCCCTAATGAGGAAGCCGCCGTCGGCCCGACTGTCACCCCGTATCGCCGCCGTGTGCTTGGCGCGTGGTTGGCATGTTGCTGACATGTCAGCAGAACGGTGACGGGGCCGAGGTGGTGACGGGTCACATGGCGGACGGCACGCACATATTTTATAGGTCACAGCTTTCCCTCTCTGTTGTTGTATTTTCAGCTCTGCCTCTTTGTTCAGCCAGTTTCTGGCTGGTTAAAGGCTTTACAGCTGGACCGGCTCGGGATTGGCTCCGCTCACCGAAGAACTACTGAAATCCAGCCAATCGGTGTGCGTCTGCTCAGCAGGTTTTCCCCGTTTGAATCGGAGCTATCATTCAGTTTATCTGCCTGGTTTCAGGAGCTGACAGTGAGCCAGAGGAAACACATGAATTATAAAGCTCCTCTCAGCGACACATTCATTGTTCTATAGAGCTGATTGAGGACAAACAACCAGGATGAGATAACGCCTGGAAACATCGTTTACATTGGGTGTTAATGCAGCCGGTGATATTTTAAGTGCGGTGAAATCATTACATCATGAGTTTGATCATCTCTGGCCTGAAGCACAAAACACAACTGTGATTTCACTGATCTGACCATTTCATCAGAAAAAATAAATCCCACATTGGGTTTGTTATGCTGGAAAATACAGTTTTAAATAACTGGAGAGACGATTCTGTCAAAAAAAAAAACAAAACAGAGAAACTGAACATTCAGGTGTCCTGCAGAGCTGCAGCCGCCGTGATGTTCCAAGAACATTTAGAGATAATTGCCTGAATATGCAGCTACATCCCAGATGTGTCATTTTAAAAAAGGGCAAATTCTTTTTTGTTTCTGGAGAGGAAACATTCAGGAACGAGGGTCCGAGCACTGAACCTGCACTCATCCTCTTCTTCTTCTCTTTTTTTTGGGGGGAATATCAGGCCTTCATTCGCTCTGTAGCCCCGCCCCTGAGGCGAGCGCCGTTCGCAGGCCTCACACGGACAGATGCAGATGGATAAAGTATGTCCGAGCAGATGCTGCCAGACTGCTTAGCCGGGCCAGTGTGTCGTGTCCTGAGGCGAGCTGATGCCACGATGCAGCCAAATACAAAAATACCTGGAGTTCGCTCTCCGTCGCCGTCAGACACTGAGTCTCTTCGTTCAGCCAACAGAAACAGGGAACTGATCCAAAAAGAGGAAAGGCTAATGTAACTGAATAATTAAATGAGCTTTGATCAGCTTTTTCACCAGCTGAGGAAAATGTAGAAACCTGCAGACTCTCAGAAGTTCTCTTGTGAACAGGGTCGTCTTTCTTCAGACTACAGACGGATATTTTCCAGAGCGTCCGTCACGCTGAAACTAAAACATGTGCAGCATGACGCTGAGTGATCTTTGAGCAGCATTTCCACGTCATCAGCATCACTCATCTCATCGGAAAAACACGAAGAATCAACTGGTTTCTGCTTCTCAACTCTGAATGTGTGAAGATGAGATTTATAAATCAATTCATGAAATTTGGTTTGTTCCAGCGCGATCACATCAAAGTCTAATTAACAACATGTTTCCTTTGGTCATTAATGAGGCTGAGTGGCAGCTAATGATCGCTCAGTCTACAAATCCACCTCTGAGTGGTTCAGTCTGACGCTGGCTGTCAGAAGGAAAAACTCTGGAGTCAGTGTGGGCGAATGTTCCAGCTGAACGTCAGTCCAGTTACAGACAGAATTAGACCTGGACCTGGTCTGGACCAGGTTTAGGTCAGAGTAACATCCACATGAATGAAGGACTCGAGCTTTCCCAGCAGGACGTTATCTACAGCTTCACATTGTGTCCACCAGCTGGTCTTCTTCCCATGATGCATCCTGGCTGACCAGGACCCTGAAGTCCTCCTTCTGGTATGTCCGGATCATCCCTCAGAGCTGCATTGTCATACTGGAACATTTTTCTGCTTCCTGACTGGCCCCGCCCGCTGAGTGGTAACCACGGCAACCAGGTGATCAGAGTTCTTCACCTCGCCCGTCAGCGGTCGTGCCGTTATGGCCGATTGTCGTCCGTCTGTGGTCGGAACAAAATCGCTTCACAAACAGAAAGATGCCGAACTTTCCTTCTTCTGCTCTGATTTTCACAGCTGTGGCTGTTTGAACAGAAAATCTGTGAATACAAAAAGTCAAAAACACGAAGAGAAGTGTCGCCGACCTTGGACCAAATGTTCCTGCAGCACCACACTGTACTGGGCTAATGTGTGTGTGTTGCAGCTGGTTGTATGACTCGCAGTGTGTCAGAGTGGGTTAGCTCAATGACCTTTGCCCCCGGGCCGAGCGAATCAGCATCATGCACAAGCAGAGCAGCTTCAGCACAGGAAGCAAACAACACTGTGATCAACATCACTGTCATCACTGCTCGCTCGCTCATCTCTCTCTCTCTCTCTCTCGTTCGTCCTCCAGCAGCGTCTCTCTCGTCCAATAACTCAACCAGCTCAGTTAACTGTTGACTTGACAGTCTGAACCATCATCCGCCATAAACCTCCATTTTTCACTCTTCGTCTTTCTCTTCTTCTGTTGTTCAGTTTCTGGACATGTCGTTTTTTTCTGTCTGTTTTTTTTTGTGGGGGGGGGGGGGGGGGGGGGGTGGAGATGATACTTCCATGAAAGTGTCTTTCAGCTGATTATTATAGGAGTTACCAAAATCATGTTGTACTGAAGACCATAAACTCATCAGGAAAACGTTTAGTGAGGAGAAGGAGGGACATTTTCCCATAGACTTCAACACAGTCTGGCTTCTTTCTATAACTCTTCCAGCTGTTGGCAGCTGGATGGCGGTGAGCTTTTTGTGGCCGTGTCACTCGGTGTCTGCTCTCAGCGCAGACGACAGTCAGCTCAGATACTCGTCCGTCCTGAAGTGTCACACAACACCGCCGAACACGCAACCGGCAGCAAGACACACACACACAGACACAGACACACACACACACACACACACACACACATACAGCTCAAACGGCAGACGTCCTGAAATAAACCGAAGGAAAAGCTCAACATCTCCAGCTACTTCCTGTCTGTTTCCATCTGACGGCTCCAAAAAACAAAGGTTACCTAACTGAGTCTGAGCCGGGACTCACTGTTCGAGGCGGCAAACCGCCATGTTGGATGAGTGATAGGAACCCAAAGAGACAGCGATGTTTCTGCCTCTTCCTGAGAGGAACCTCCGGCTGCACGCCGCTCCAATGTTTTTATGTTTATCTACAGCTGATCTGAAGTTTCTATCTTTATCTGATCAGGAGTTCTGCTCATTAATGATGAAAAATCAGCTCTAAATATCTGATTGTCTTTATTCTGTCAACACGATAAACTCAGAAACATACAGGACTGATCCAGAGACTGCTGAAACCTCCTGCCTACATTACCCACAGTGCAACTGAGCCATCAACAGCCTACAGTCAAACAGTCCCCTTCAACCAGCTCCGTCTTTGTCGACTCACCCGGCGTCGCTGCTGTTCCCGCAGATTAAAGCGTCCTTGGATCCCTCCACCTTGTAGAAGTTGTCTAAAAAAAAAAAAAAAAAAAACAGGAAAAAATTCAGATTCAGTTCCAGTTCATCCTCCTCCTTTTAATATCTTTATACATTCGTTTGTGTATTTACTATCATCTACAGGAAGAGTTTCAAAATAAAGCATCCAAACAATTTTGAAGTTTCCAGTTTTATGTTTTTCTGAAAACAGAGAATCGTGTTGTTTTAGTATGAAATTTAAATCTTAATTCTCCTCTCTGTCCTTCTGTACCTCGTTAACCTTTGACAGCTGGTTAATCGTGTTGTGTTCAGGTTCAGCTGGGAGACGATCACTGAGGGGTGTCTGAACCTGAAGTACTAACCAGTCCTTGCAGGTTTTTTAAACAAGCTCCTGAGTTATGACTAAAAGTGCTGAGACTGTCAGGTCTGTGTTTCTGGGAAGCTCAGGTGAGTCTTCCTGCTCCGTCCGTCCGTCTGTTACCGCTCCGCTGCAGATCAATAAACCCATCTGGGTCAGAAGCCATCAGAGCAAGAGGCCATAAAATCAGAACCATTACATGGTCCACGGTTCGCTGAGCATTTATTCAACACTTAAATATGACCACAAGCCATCTCCAAGTACATTAATACACTTTAATATCATCAGTTCAGGCACCGCTGCGCCCGAACGTACTCAGGAACTCAAGTATCAAACAACAATGTAAAAGCTTTTGATGCACGTCTGCAGGAACAAAACAAGAGCTTCTTTTTTCAGCTGCGGTTTGAGGACGCAATATTTAATCCTCAGCACAGAGATAAATGTATTTCACCTGTTGAGCCATCCAGAAGTTCACTTCTCCAGAAAGAAGAAACTTTAGAAGTGTCCGTACAGTCTAAGCGTGGACGTTAAAGCTCCAGAGAACACTCACATGTATAATTAGTTGAGCTGCTTCGGAAACTTTGGTGATATTTTTCAAATGACAACAGAAACTGATTCAAACACGACGTGCTGATTTCCAGCACAGTCCTGCTAAACTCAATAAAACTCACAATCAGGCTGAAACTATAAACCAAACTGGATCTGGATCATCTGAAGCTGATCCAGATCAGATTTGGTGCTGAGACAGGCAGCGATTTGACTCATCAGAGAACCTGAGAAAAACATCACCTCCTACTTTGTGAAATGTAACATCAGCAGCAGAATATTTTGGCCTTTTTTTTTTTTATTGTGAAAAGCTGTTTCCTCTGTGGGAACCGGACAGATGGGCGTTGGGGTGGGCTGCATCTGAAGCAACCTCTCAGAGAAACACTGACCTTAAACACTGGCTTGACATTTTCATCCATTGGCCTCACAGGAACAACTATTCAGGATCCTCATCTTTTACTCAGCACAGAATTGGGACCGATTACAGAACGATCCGGGAGGAAATACTGAAACGGTCTGAATATAAAACAAAAGAAGCTGCCGCATAACAAAGCGCTTCAACGTTTCAAAGTCAGCAAAGAAAACAAAAGCCGTCTTCTTCCTCTTCTTCTCTGCTTTATTGTGGGTTTTCTGTGAAGCTTCTGTTTGGCTCTGACCACGTCTGACCGCCGCCGCACCAAAAGCACTTCAGCTTTTCATTTGTTATCAAGTGAGCCAACGGAAAAACTTCTGAAGTCCGGAGTTCTTTTGTTCGGCAGCTCAAAGTACCAACGAAGCTCCGAGACGTTTCCTCCCCAGGCAGTCAGAAACAGTCATTACCTGAGCTTCATCATTCAGGTGTCCAGAGCGCCTCCGAAATAAATGCATGTTAACACGCGGCTGACATTTAATAAAGTTTTTTTACCCCCCAGCTGGGAAGATTTTAGCGAGCTGCAGAAAGTTGGAAAATGGTCTCTGCGGGGTGCAGAGAGAGTGGGCTTATTTTCATCTCTTTTCAATCTCAAGAGCTGCAAATTACTCTGACAAACCTAAATACGCCTCCGTCTTCCCCTCACACATTTTCATCTGCAAGAGATAAATTTACATGAGCTCAGTCTGCAGGTACGACGCAGCAGGAGGAGAGTTATCGGTCAGAGCTGAATAAACAGCTCACACGTCCGCGACACATATTGATTATTATAAAAACGTCTTCAAATTAATTCATCAAAAGCTGCACTGGTTTAAGGAAAGAAAGGAATCGAAATGTTCTATTCTTAGCGGAAAAATATCATCATGAGAATAAATCTGATCACAGATTCGATAATAAATAAACAGCTGGTGTCCTGCGTCGGATATCAGGTGACATAAAGGTAAAGGTCCGAAGGTCTGAAGGTTTTGTCCAGTTTTGGTTCTTAAAACTACAAATGTGTCTTCTGTGATGTTTTATTTTGGACGGATGATATTCATAAGAAGTTAAAATGTGGACCTTTAACGTCAGGTGTGAAAATAATGATGATGTGATTCGATGTTCCTGCGTCCTGAGATCAGCTGCTGCTCAGCAGGAGGGAAATGGATCGTACATGATGTCTGTTGATATTAATTTATTGTGGCCTCTAACATGAAGCTGGGGACGGTGTGTGTGTGGGGGGGGGGGGGGGGCTGCTGCCCGCCTGGCTCCAACCAGACAGAACAAACATGGCATGATGGGAAATGTTTAGCATTGAGAACATCCACCATTGATCTCCCTGTGAAGGCTGTTTTCAGATCAGCCGGACGGGACGAGCTTTGACGCCGCGGCTCGGCTCGGCTCTCAGGTTTCACTGCAGCTTTTAGAGGTCGATACGGGGGCCTGCAGGGGACATTTGTTTGATGTGATGGACGGCAGAAGCAAACTGGAAATGAATAAATAGAAGGTACATTAGTAACGAGCAGCAGGCCCATTACTGTACGCTCAGAGTGAGCTTTATTTTGGGCGGTTTCGTCCTTTAGCAGAAGTGAAGCTCCGCAGCGTCGTGACTTTAAATAATCACACGTCTGTGAGTTTTTGAGGAGACTGTTGAATCTTCTGCTCTGAACCAAAGGTCCTGCTGAAGGTCTGCTAACGAATTACATTCACGCTTCGATGTTTTTAATCAAAAAAAGAAAGCTCAAAGAGAATTTGACCTCTGAGGTTTGAAAAAAGATGGCAGCCATGACCTGCGATGTCAAACAGTAACTAAACAGTAATAATTCTCCAGGTCAATAAAAAACTGATTAGGGGACAGAAAAGTCTGATAATCAACAGCTGAGTCTTTGTGTGTATTTGTGGTTCATAAAGCTACAGCAGCAGCACATTCATCTGTGTGATTGTGTTATTAATTCCCAAACATGAGAATTCATCCTGATGATAAAAGGAAATGAGATGAAAGACAAAACAGAAACAAAAGTAATAAAGAAAAAAGACGGAGAAAAGAAACGAGCTGCAGCAGAAAAAGAATTAAACCGTTTAAACGTTTAACGCTGAAGATGAAGCTCAGTTTCATCTGACAGGAGCGTTAAATGTTTCCTTAATCCTGACCTCCACCTGTGTGTGTCTGTGTGTGTCTGTGTGTCCACATAATGTATATTATGTTCCGCGGTCTGATGTGTCAAATAGTGTGTATTCTGAGTGACCTCACATGACCTCTGTGTGTGTGTGTGTGTCACATCATGTATGTATGACGATCACACCCCTGACAGTGTGTGTGTGTGTGTGTGTGTGTCTTTATTGACGTCAGTTGTAACCACAGTGCCAACAGGACATTGTCCAGTCCATTTAGGAAACACCAGTCATCAGTGCAGCATGACACACACACACACACACACACACACACACTCTTCTATACTAGAAACAGACCTTCTGCTGCTGTTCTCTTATGTTGCTGCAGATTTAAGAGGCAGATTCAGGATTTTCTAAACGACTGCTCCGTCTCTGCAGGTTGGATTTGACCTGCATTATGTTTTTAAACGCAGCGTCATGCAGAATGTGTTCAGAGTACTGCAGTTCAACGGCTGACAAATATGTGTTAGCTGAATGAAGCTACATTTATGTTTTTTTCAGCTGATTCTCTCTGTGACCCAATAAAGACTGTTCATGTAACAGAAGACAGAAGATCAGAAAACACACAGGACTGATCCAGAGACACTCTGATTGGCTGTGACATCACCCACCGGAGCCAATAGGAGCGTCCGAAGTAGAGACGTGACTCTAGACGTCACTATCAGAGATGGAGGATGAGAATGGACGGATTGTCAGAGAGTCAGACTGATCCAGATCTGAACAGTTTATCACTGAAGTCAGTTTCAGATTGGACAGATCAGCTGACTCTGCAGTTTAAGGAGGAAACAGGAAGAACCATCAGAGAGCAATAAAAGCTCTGAAGCTGGTAGCACACTGTTAACGTCCTCAGATCAACAATCACACCTGAACCCAGAACACGAGCTAAAAGCCAAGTGAAAGTTCAGAGTCTGGTGCTCACCTTCGTCGTTGATAAAGTCCTTCATGGAGGTCCAGGTCTTATTGTTGCAGTAGAAGGTGGCGTTGGCCGGCAAGCTGCCGTTGACGCAGTGCGCCGCGCTGCGGACGCACTTCTGCCGCAGGTTTCCCATGAAGAGCTGCAGGCCGATGAGGGCGAAGACGCTCAGGCAGAAGACGGTGAGGATCATCACGTCGGCCAGCTTCTTCACAGACTGGATCAGAGCCCCCACGATGGTCTTCAGGCCTGAGGGTCCACCGAGGAGCAGACGGGGTTAGCCAGTTTCAGAAAGAACTGATTAAACAAATAAGTCTCTACTGAGTAAAATCTGATTTTAAATCTGAGTCCAGTCGTCTGGATTAAAAGGCCACATATGATGCACTGAAGGTCTTAAAGATGGCTGCCACCTGAACTGGACATCTTTATCTGAACTTCCTGTCCCTCTAAAAGCCAAAATATTCCAGCGACACAGCGAGACAAAGCTGGTCTCATGTTGTCCTTGTGGACCTGGAGGTCAGGAGGTCATGGAGTAAAACTGAAGAGCAGCCGTCTTTCTGCACAACAGAGAAGTTCATCTGATCTGAAGATCATTTTTAAAAATGTCCCGTTCAGGTTTTTATCCAACAGCATCTTTAACTTTTTCTAACCTGTTAGCAGAATCAACAAAATAAAGCAATGATAATTAAAAAAACTGCAAACAAATCCCTCCCAACAACATTCATAACACAACACAACACTGTGTAAAAACAGCAGGAACAGAAACAACAGAAAACAAAGGGTGCAGACACGAAGGCGTCTTTTTATGCTCTTTAGTCCGTTTCATTAGAAAACTTTTTGATGAATTCGTTAGAAACGTGTTCGTTGTGTAAACTCGTCAGATTGTTGGTCAGCTGTGATTGGCTGTCACTCTACACCACATGCTTCGTTTCTACGCCAACACGACGGCGTCACCGTGACTCTGATCACGAGTGAATGACGCCGTTAGCGCTGCATGCTAACATGCAGAGTGGAGACATTCAGAGGTTCAACAGCTTCACTAAACATCAGAGCAGCAGCTGTTCTCAGTTAATAATATCTGAATAAAGAATCTTCCACGCAGACGTCAACTCTTTAGTTTGAACTTGGTGATATCAGCACACTGACTCTGACGTTAGTAAAATGGTTTAGTCAACAGAAGGAGCCTCGTTCATATGAAACTGAAAATTATTCAGTCAAAGAAGTTTTCTTTAGTTATAAAACTTCTAAAACTCAGATTTTAGGTCAAAAGTCAAAAGGACAATATTTGTCTTCCAGGTGTTACGTTCGGCTACAGTCCAGTTAAATAATGTCTCCTCTCCAATCAAACCTTCTGATTTATGTCAGGTTTATTGGATCCTGCTTCAGTTTCAGCTCAGTTCTCTTTGTATCTGATCGATCTCATGAATTTATTGTTGCTTTATAAGGTTCAGCCTCACTGAACCTCTGATGTCTCACAGCCGGTTATCAGGAAGATTCTTCTTCCTGCATACGACCGACCGGACGTCATATCAGAGGGTCGTATGCAGACACTGATTTAGAGCTTCAGCAGGCTGTGGCGGGGGGGGCGGGGGGGGCAGGGGGGGGGCTGGATGCTGGCTTCCTCACCTGGGATGACAGAGATGGTTTTGAGTGCTCGCAGCACCCTGAACGTCCTTAAGGCTGACACATTACCCAGGTCCACAAACTCAGTCACATATCTGCAACGAGCCGGGAGACAGAAGCACAAAAACAGACACACACAGAAGGGCATGACCGCACTGAACAACAACGAGCGCACACAAAGGGATAGAAAGATGGAGAGAGACCGCAGAGATGGACCGGGACTCTTTAAGGGGGGAGTCAGATACTCAGAGCCGACAGAAACTGGAGGAAAACTCAGAGATTTGAAATATTCCTGCAGTAAAACCAGATATTTCCATCTTTTTATAACTTTATAACAATCTAACTTTATTTATCGGATATTTAGATTATTAATGCATCCAGTGCACTTATAGATTAGTTTAGATTAAACTGGGTTATTCAACACAAACAAAACTTTACATATTACAGACATTTCTTTGTGAATAGATCTGATTTTTTTAGATTAAAAGAAGATATTGATTTATCAGTGCTAAAAGAAAAGCTGCTGGACGTATAGAATTTCTTCTAAAACATCTTCCCCTTTGAATTATTTACTAAAATAATCCAAAACGGTTCTCAAGACATAAACATTCATCTGACTGATTCGATCACCCAGTTCGCTTGCCGTTGGATCATAATTAGCTACTAATCAAAAGTTCATGTTGACAATATCTTTATTATTAATTCAACTCAAATGTACATTATTTATTTATTTTTTTTCAGGATTCAAAGCTGCTGAGCTGAAAATGTAAATTACGTAAGTCTTCTATTAGCCTGTTGTTTGCTAATTTAGCCTCAAGCTGAGAACAACTTAGTTAGCTGACAATTTTTCCTTCATTTAAAATAAGTTTCCATTATTCACTCTATAATTTGTAATTTTTATGATTGGCTAACGTTCACATTAGCTGTTTTATCGTCATTTAGCGACAGATTATCAAAGAGCCTTTCAGCTGCTAAAGAGAGTTATTTCATTATTATAAATTGTAATTTATCAGACATTGACGGAACATCTTTTACAGATGAAGTCATCGATATTTCAGCTGAGTTAGTTTTTTGTTTTATGTTTCCATCTGAAAACGAAAGAACTGGAATCATTTAGAATATTTTATAGTTGATCATTAAACTCCTGCGAGTTTAAATCAAACATCTCCAGTTAAGAGTCTGGTTAAGTGTTAGACCAGGTGAGTGCACCTGGGCCGAGGGCAGGAGGTGGGCGGGATGTGGGCGGGGCTGCTGCTGCGACACACGGCAGACATTGGACGAACAAGAGAGGACGTTCACGACGACGGTACGATGACAGGGTTTGGTTTTTCTGTCCCGTGGCGCCCCCTGGTGGTGGTGAGGCCTTACCTGGGATGACTGAGATAGTTTTCAGGGCTCTCAGCACTCTAAAGGTTCGCAGCGCCTGCAGGTTCCCTACTTTGATAAACTCTGTTAACAGCCTGTAGGGGGCAGTGTGGCGGTTGTCAACATACAACAACAAAAGAAGACAAACACAACAGAGTCTGAAAATACTGCAGCACAGAAATATTCAAAATATCTAGAAGACATTTGAAAGCTGATAGGACTGTTGTATTCCACCGTCATGTCTCCGCTGCAGAGAAACTAAAGAACATGATTCTTAGATCTAAAATATTCTATTGTCTAATTGTTTAAAACTTCATTTCGGGAGAACAAACAGAATAATAATAATAATAATAATAATGACAGACTAGCCCAGATGAAGTCATACAGAAATTATTATTATACTATTAAACTCGACATTGTTACTGACGATAACATATTTCCTTCTAAACTGGAGAGAATGAGAATGTGTTTTGCATTTTATCAACCAATTCTTTGGTTGCTAAGCGGCTCCTGATGAATTTAACGTGCATCAGGTTCCCAGTCCGGGCTGCGAACTCCTGCCCTTTACATCAAATCATTGAGGTCGTCGGAGCCGGGGAGGCACCAGGTGACGGCGGCCATTTTGGGGCCCCGGTTAGATGGAGTAATCTGATCCCTGGCTGCTAACGGCCCTCCATTATGGCTCATATTTCACCGGCACTGACCGGCTGGCTGATTGAATTACAGCAGAGGAACGGCCGTTTAGAGGCGGGTGGAGACGACCAGCAGATAGAGGCCGAAGGACCAGGACCTGATCAGGACCTGATCCCAGCAGACCGGATCTGGATTTAAACTTAATGTTTTTCCTAAAAATGTCTCCTCATCCAGAATCATCTGATTCTGTGTGACTCAGTTCAGACTCATAGAAGCTCAGAAAACAAGAACTATGTTCCCTCTTCTAAAATCAATACACATTATATTATATTATATTCTGTGTGTTCATCATCACGCAGCAGAAACTTTCTAAACTTGGCTCCAAACCTTCCTGAACTGAATTTGTGATTCTGAGATTTTTATGTTTCCCAGTTAAAACATTTTCATGTTTGATCCCAAAGAGAGAGAGAGAGAGTCCGAGCTGGTGACGGCTCAGTTTGGGTCTCATTTCATTCTGGCAGTAATTCTTGTGTTTTTTAATTAACATAGTGGTGATTTATTTGTGATTTTATTATCTAAAAGATTTAAAATGTTGCAGCGTTAATGCTGTGGAAATGTCTGTGGAGTCTGGAGCTGCTGGTCTGCTGATGGCGGCCATTAACATGTCATTACACCGAGTATATGAGCAGCACGGGGCGGGAGGGTGTGTGTGTGTGTGTGTGTGTGTGTGTGTCTGTGTGTTGGGAAGAAGAGGGGAGGGCAGTGGATTCTGTTACCATGGGAATGTTGACTCGGTGGGAGGGAACAAGAGCATCAATCAGGTGTGTGTGTGTGTGTGTGTGTGTGTGTGTTTACCGACCATCACTCTGGTTTTAATAAAGGCCGGGCACAGAGGGATGATGTGTGTGTGTGTGTGTGTGTGTGTGTGTGTGTGTGTGTGGATGTAAAGGATGCTGAGATTTTGTGTGTGTGAGTCAACACATTCACTCAACATTTCCTTCATCCTTGGTGTGTGTGTGTGTGTGTGTGTGTGTGTGTGTGTGAAGAGGTGACTTATGTGTCCCTGTCCTGCTAAAGATCCATCTGACCACAGGACGGCCTTTGGTTCAGGGACACACACCGACTCAGATTGTGTGATTGTGTGTGTATGTGTGTGTTTCTCTGAGGCCAAACAAGAGATCAACACTCTGTCTGAATGACAGAGGAACAGATGGAGGAATGTTGGAGGGAGCTCCAACCAGAGTGACTCAGTTTCCCAGAATTCTTTTCACCGTCACCAGAAGAGACTTTGAGTTTGTTATCATCAATATGAAAACCCTGAGAGGAGAGCAGCCTTCCTGTTCAACTTCAGATCAGCTCCAGAACAACACAAACACATGAGAGGAACTTTTCTTTGGAAAAGAAGGAAACATTCAGAGTGAGTCTGAACTGATCAGACAGAATCAGATGACGACATCTTTATAACAAAAACATGTTGTTTGTATTCAGTTTGTCGTTTCCAGACTCTCTTAGCTGAATAAAAAGAGCTGATGGAGCCGTTTTACATCTTAACTTGCCCTAAAATCCAGATTTGCTGTGTCTGTCAGACAGACTGAAGCTAAAGTCATCAGCAGCAGATGTGTTAAGTGTTTTAATGGTGGATTTGTCCTTTAAGTGAGGCCATTTTTCCCTCCTCAGGACTCGGCGGCGGGTCACCGGGGTTGAATTATGTAAATGGGCAGACATGGCGTCCCACCATCTGAGGGCACCTTCATCAAGACGTTTCAATTTGCCTCGCGGCCGCCGCCGAGGTGACACCGCTTCATTACACGTCAGAGCCAAACCTCGAGGTCAACTATTGATCCCATCAGTTCACTCTGATCGTTCATCTTCCCGCCGGCGCCCCTCGCCACACCCCTCCAGCTCCATCAGCTCTGTGATTGATCGCCGCCTGATCGCTAACCAAACCGGAGCGCACTGATTTTCCATCAGTCAGCCAATTACTGAAGTGGGCAGGTCGCGCTCTTTTTCTCTTTGAAACAAAATGACAGGCCGTCGCTGGCGGAGTGGGCGTGGCCTATGATCTCAAAGGGGAGAGAGACTCAGAGCTGTGGTCTCTCTCTCTCTCTCCTCACTCGTGTTTAAGAAGCCAAACATCAGAAAATGTCTGTGTGTTTCTGAGAAATCACTTTTTTCTCTCCTGCGCTGAGTGAAGTTTGAAGCCTCGGGGGTCTCGTATCTGTTTGGAGGAGACTTCCCTGTAAGGCTCTTATGACCTCATCCGTAGAGTCCGTCTTTTGATGTCGCCTTAAACAGTTTGCATCTGAGTTGTGTTTGTGATAGTCACATTGATTTTGTGTGTTGGAGCTTCATTAAAGCTTTCATCAGAGCGCCGTCGGGTCATTAAAGCGGAGGTGACCTCAAATCACACGATTGTTTAGAAAAACATTAACAGTGAAAAGGAGCTGAGGACGACGCCATTTTTCACGGGTGACCGGACTCTGGGGAAATGTGTTTGTAATTGCCCTCGACCTCCGGAGCAGGACAGACTGTAGTTTGATGGGATTTAACCCAAGGAGACCAGAGCAAGGCACTGATTCTGCCAGAGTACACGGTTCAAATCCCACCGAGGTCACCGAGCTGATCTGAAGCTTCAGTCTTCATCTGATCATTCTGCTCTTACTTCGGAGCACTAATGATCCAAAGCTCACAAATCAAAAGATGAAATCAAAATGTCACCTGCAAATAGATAAAACTGTAATTCAGGCATCTCTTCTGATCTCAGTAAACTCATCAACACTTCCTGTAGAGTTTTCACATTAAAAGAATACACTGCTCGTGGCTTTTATTGTGAAACATCTGACCAAAACGAGGAGAGAAAGTAGAAAGGACTTAATCATGGGAGGAGCAGAGCGGCAGTTTAATACGACACGACTGACGGGATTAAGGCGCAGGAATTAAAGACTGGCCTGTCTGAGAGCTGGACATGTTTTCACAGCTAAGCAAAAGTGTGTTTGCTGGACTCGGACACATTTGCACCGTCAGGACAAAACTTGTGGTCTCACTGTGCTGGAAAGACGTCAAACTTCAGGCCGCAGCCTCGTTCTCATTAATGTACTTCAATAAGCAGAAGCTGCTTTAAGAAAAACTTTTCTACTCTGACGCTTCAATTTTAAATCTCCTGCTTTTTAGGATGATGGAGCAGAATCCAAAACCAGACCAGGCCAAAGGCCGGGCTTCACTGTTCCGGAGTTAGTTTTAACGTTTCAATGTCAGGAAACGTGATAAAAGCTGCCAGCTGGGAATCAAAAGTGTCCCAACCAAGTTTGACCAGCAGAAGTGAAATGAGCAGAACTCCTGATCAGATAAAGACAGAAACTTCAGATCAGCTCCAGAACAACCCAAACACATGAGAGGAACTTTTCTTTGGTCATTCTGCTTTACAGTTTTTATCAGGAGAATTAATTCTAAATCACTAATGGATGGAAAACCAAAAGCAGCCTCAACGCGGCTCTAAAAGGGTTAAAGATGCTGACAGTTTTCAGTGTGTGTGTTCGACTCACGCCATGACAATGACACTGAAGTCCAGCCAGTTCCAGGGGTCCCTCAGGAAGGTGAAGGGCCCCACACAGAAACCCCTCGCCAGGATCTTTATGAGAGACTCGAAGGTGTAGATACCTGTGAAGGTGTACCTGAGGGGGGTCAAAGGTCATGAGGGGAGAAAAAAAAAAAAGAGGTGGAAGAATAAAGCAAGGAAGGAAGAGAGGGAAGGAGAGACAGACAAAGATGGAGAGCAGGAAACGTTGAGGATTAACAGAAAGGATGAGGGGGGGGGTCAGCTCAGGAGAGGAGAGAAGAATAAAGAAAAGAAAATGGACGGATGAGAGGAAGAGAAGAGCTCCGACTCTCATTCATTTTGTCCACACAAACAAGTTTGAGGCGACTGAAGCAAGCGGACACACAGGAAGGAGTCGGCTGGAGCCATTAGAGGCTCCGCCCACACAAAGGTCACACTGGTTTCACAATGAGACCTCTTTTTATGTGAAGTCGACTCTTTACATTATTATTGTCATTATTATCGAGGTTTGATCCAACAAACCTGCTTAACTAAACAGATTCAGACAGACAGACGGTTCAGGTGTACTCACTCCAGGTATTTGGCCCAGTAGGCCGGCTCTGACATGGCCATGAAGCAGCAGTTGGTCAGGATGGTGCACATGATGAATAAACTGAATAGAGTGAGCAGGTTAAGGTTCAACATCGACGTCTAGTTTCAACAACAGCGTCACGAACCTGGAGGACATTTAACAGCGAACACGACCTGCAGGGTTCCTTCGTCTCCAACAGAACAGAGGAACTGGACTTAAAGGAGCTACCTGTGCTACCTGATGTTAGCATCAACCAGCTGATGGGACGGCGTCACGTCCAGTTATAAACTCTGAGTGTCAGCGTTCTCTCAGGAAACAGACTTACCAACAAAACACCGGGGATGGAAGGTGTGAGAATAGTTTCTATTGGTTGTTGGGTTGCAGGTGGGTGGAGTTTGGGATGAAGAGGGAGGAAGATGGCCGACATGGTGTAGTTGTGTCCGATTGATGGCTTTCAAACGTGAAATGTAAATATGCAACGAAGGCGATGGAGGAACTGAAGCTTTTATGACTTACCCCCTCATTGATGTGTGTGTGTCTGTTTAAGCACCTTTCACGGATTTCCCATTTGGGCTAAATAAAGACAAAGTGCTGCAGAGTTAGCATGTGTGTCTCAGCCCGCCACCGTCGATACAGCAAATTAAAATGCCATTAATGGGCTGATGGGAGAAAAGGCCTCTCTGCTCTAATCATCATATAATGGGGAGCAGTAACTTTCCAAACTGTCAGAAGGCAGAAATACACGTTAAATATCACCCTCGCCACGTTGGGCGCAACACGCCATGAGGCGGCAGAGACTCAGTGAGGCCTCGCTCAGGTGTCAATCACAGCTATAAATGAATCATAATTATTGTAATTTGGCAGAGGGAACACCCTCCCTGCGTGAAAACGGCCCAACTCCCGCTGAAAGTTGTTGGGGTTGGGGTGGGGGGGTAATTGTTGATTGAATGCCGGCTGTAATGACGCTGCCTGAGCGCCGCGGCAGGTCGGCGGGATAATACAGTTACAGATTAACAAACAACACAAATGTCCCCCCACCGCCTCAGAGCCAGGAGCTAATTATGCCGTAATGATAGCACTGCTGTTATGGACCTCCCAGGCCACCATACCAGTAATGTCATTACACCTCCCACATCCACGGCAGGATCCTCCGCCCTCTTTCCTCTCTCTCCATCATTTTCCCTCCTCATCCTTCTTCTTCTTCTTCTTCTTCTTCTTCTTACAGACAAATCAGGCCTACAACTTCCTACGATTGCTTTTATTTTGAAAGAGCAGCAGTCAGGAAACCCACCTGCAGGCACAAACTCAGGAAGTCAGAAAGGAGCAGCCAGTCAGGACACGGTTTAATAACATCAAAGAGAGAGGGCCAGCCAATCAGACGCCACATTGGATCACTGTGTTTTCTGATAAAAGACGTCGTGTCCGGACAACTTCCTGCTCTTCTCCCCTTCGTTTCCATTTTTAACCATCAACTCCTGACTGACACGAACATCTGCAGAAATCTATTATATATTACAAAGTACTGCACTGAGTTAACACAACTGAACTACACAACGCAACACACACAAAGCTGAAACCAGAGCTGCTGAAGGATTGGACAAAATAAGTCTACGGACTCTGACTAAAGTTTTGACCTGGATAAATCCCAGAAAAATAAAAAGTGGTGACTTTGCAGAGACGCACAAACACGCAAACACACACACACACACACGTGTTACTCATCTGTCTTACACATTTTACATTCATTTACTTCAGTTACTTATAAATTTATGTACTTTTTGCCTACATGTTATTTACGAGCATCCTTTGTACACAAAGTCAAAATATTAATGCAATACAAACACCAACACACACACACACACACACACACACACACACACACACACACACACACAGCTCCACCTCAGGCAGAAAACAACAACAACACTAACACACTTCAAAGCAGCAACAACAATAACGCCACAGCTGGCCACATGGGATATGTAGTCAAACCCAGAGTGAGAAAAAAAAAAAACAAAAAAACACCCAATACACAATTTTCTAACTTTGTGTGTGTGTGCGTCTGTGTGTGCCTGTGTGTGTGTCCATCTCACACCACAGCCTGTCATTGTGGCGCCAGTGTGGTTGGGCAGAACTCCAGAACACACTTGATCACACACAAACACTTAGAAAGCGCACACACATACACAAACTCCACTTCAGCTGCACAACTTCTGCAGCAGCACCCCCCCAAGATCTTTGTTGTGTCTCTTATTATAACACACACACACACACACACACACACACCAGGCACATCAGCAGTGCCACACCTCCATCACCGACCTCTTCACCCACTTATCCCCCTGACAACAGCGGCGTGTCCGCCGGCTCGACGTCTCTCAACACCAGCAGCCGCCTCCCGCAGCAAAAATAGACGAGTGTGATGTGAGGAGGGGGGAGGAGGGGGGGGGGGAGTTTTGGGTGTGAAGTAATATCTGTCACATTGACGTCTGGAGCCAGAGGAGCTCCCACAGCTGGCTCATCGAGGGTCCAGAGGTCGGTCCGATCCACATCTGGACTCAGGTAGAACATCGAATTTTTTAAAAATCGAGTCACAGTTTTCTTTTTCTACATTTCTTATATGTGAGTCTTATTTTGAAATGATTAAAACGGTTCTGATAACAGTTTTTGTGTGTGTGTGTGTGTTGCGTTCAGGGGCCATCTTGATGAAGACTGGGTTATATTTATTGGTCATGTTTATGGCTCAGAAATATGAGTGACAGGACTTCTCTCTCACACACACACACACACACACACACACACACACACCGTGTTATTCCTCCACACCGACCTGGAAACCGTCCAGCTGCAGGATTTCAGTCTAAAGCCGTGATGTGACTTAAAGGAAGTCGACTGGACGTAAACGTGCGAACAACATGTGAGATGAATTCTGACAGAGATAAATCTGTCTCTGATTAATGTGCAAAAAACGACAACTAATTTCCTCTTTTATTCCTGCTGTGTTGTGAATCTCCTTCTTCCTTCCTGTGAGCTTCATTAAGGTTATTTAATGGAGGAAGAAAACATATTAATGTTACATCATTCCTCCAAACAGCCTCCTTTTAATGAGAAACACAGGTGGACCGCTCTGAAGGCTCAGGAGTGACTTACTCTTTTAATTTCATTCGACTCCACTTGATTGGTCACGTGACATTAATGAATAATTAATAACGTGATGAATCTGCACAAATAAACACTAAAATCTCCTCATTACCAGAACCTGCATGTTCGACTGACAACTATATACTAATAATCTGCAAAGGACAGTTTGCATTTCCCATAATGCACCTTGACATCCCCTTTTTCTTTGAGCCTCCCAGTCATTGAAACTCCACCCCTGCTGACATCACTATGAAGTCATCGTGCCTGATTTCATCTCACTGATATGAGATGACGCTCATCCTCAGGGCGCCATGTGACATCATCAGTATAATTGGTGTACCGGCCCTTTAACTGTAAAGCGACGGCGGCGTGACCGTCGGTCCGGTTTCTCTCCGAACGGGAATCAGCTTCCCAAAGTTCACGGCCTCATCAGGCCCGCACAGCTCCAAACTGTTTGTTTTCTTTTTCAGCCATGATGCCGCCAGACTAGCCCGACAGACACAGACACACACACACACACTGCAGCCCTCCCCCTGGCTGCAGGGATGATGTTCAGTAACTGACAGCTGACCTCTGACCTCCCTGCGGCGCTGAGCACGAGACGCCTCGCGCGGCGGGAACATGGAAGGATATGAGTGGACCAGGATCTTGATGGCGATCCTGCGGACCGGGTGGAACGGGCTGAAGATGTAGAGCGCTGATGTGGCACTGAAACGGAAGATGGCCTTCCCTTTGTTCAGGACTATGAAGGTCTGCAACACAAAGAGACACGCAAACACATTCAGAGACGCACAAACTAAAAACAATCCAGTTTCAGTTTCTAACTGCTGATTATTTCAAAAACAGAAATAATTCACAAACTGCTCAGATCTCAGATCGTTTTCTTCTACTTTCTACTTTATTGTGATTTAAATCATCAGTCGAGCTTTCTGGTTTTAGAATTTCATGATTTTCATCTCATGATGCAGTAAAAGTTACATTTTTGCTGCACAACTTTCTGACAAAGATATAAAGTTTAAATTGAGCTGAATCACAGATCACATCAGAACCACGTCCATTAAGAGTTTATTTTGCTTCCAGATTTTTCTCTACACTCACTGACCACTTTATTAGAAACACCTTCTCAGACGGTTGAACCCGTTTTCTTTCATTCTTTGTGCTGATTCGACGAGTTGTTGGAAACATTTTGCACCATCTCGACATGAGATCATCACACAGCTGCCGAAGCTCAAACCTTCGTCCGTATTTTTATTTTAGCATTTCATGAGTTCCTTTAAAATTAAAATTAAACTTCTGGATGCACCTCCGTGACCTTTGACCCAGAGAATTACAGTGAAACAGAAAAAGAAGGTGTCGACTGTTTTTAACAGAATCACCCAAAACTCAGAGTGTTCCTGAAAAACCAACCGGCACAGAGAACGCACAACAACACACACACACAGGAAGTGTGTCCGACCCTGATGCCTCATTAAACCCCAGAGGACACAAACACACCGCAGCTCAACGGAGAGAGGGAGGGGGGTGAGGAAACTCCCCCGAGATGAGGGGGGGGCAGGAAGCAACAAGAGCAGAGAGAGTTTCCAAACCATCACCTGGTCTGAAGCAGCCAATCAGCTGAGAGCAGGTCAGGTTTTTTTATGTCGGTCTAGTTTGTAGAAAAACACATCACTAAGAGCAGAAGGAAGAATCTCTGAGTCTCTGAGTCTCTGAATCTTTGAATCTCTGAGTCTCTGAGTCTCTGAATCTTTGAATCTTTGAATCTCTGAGTCTCTGAGTCTCTGAGTCTTTGAGTGTTTGAGTCTCTGAGTCTCTGAGTCTTTGAATCTTTGAATCTCTGAGTCTCTGAGTCTTTGAGTTTTTGAATCTCTGAGTCTCTGAGTCTCTGAGTCTTTGAATCTTTGAATCTCTGAGTCTCTGAGTCTTTGAATCTTTGAATCTCTGAGTCTCTGAGTCTCTGAGTCTCTGAGTCTTTGAATCTCTGAATCTCTGAGTCTTTCAGTGTTTGAGTCTCTGAGTGTCTGAGTCTTTGAATCTTTGAGTCTCTGAGTCTTTGAGTCCTCCAGCTGCAGTGTGTTATGAATCCTGTCGTTTCTACGCAGACGACACAGCTGATCGGCCTCCAGCCTTCAGACATCAGATCGTCTGTCGTCTTAAACTGGAGTTGAACCAAAACGACAACATCGGTCCGGTTGTCGAACCAAATCTGAGCAGACTTCAGTCCGATTTTAAACTAAATGTGGAGAAACAGAAGTTTCCTTTATTCCCGCGGTGCCTCACAGAGTTTGATCGAGGTGGGTGGACACAAAAGCCCCTCCTCCAAAAATAACTGCCAAGTTTACCCCTTTTTTTGTAGCACTGAATCATTTTGCATCATTTTCCCAAATGATAACACAACACAAACACACAGCTGCTTTAAGTCCAAATAAATACTGTTTTTACATCCTGTCAGTCCGACAGACACACAACATCCACAGCACTTTAAATACAAATGAAACAAGTGTGGAGGAAACACCCCGATCACAATTCAGATCTCGTAGCACAACACAACGCACAATTCATTCTCCTGTATGAGTCATGCTTTGCAGAATGAGTATTAACATAAGCTGACCTTGAACATAATGGGAAAACAGACAGTTTTTCATGTGTTCATTTTACAGAGTCACACATTAAGACGGGGAGTTAAACCAGAGCAGCAGGACACACAGACACACACACAGACAGACACACACACACACACACACACACACACACACAGTAAACTACCCTCTGGCTTTCAGTGGAATAGGCAAAGAGTCAAATTATCTTCCAGGGATTCTCCCAAAGAAAAGAGGTATTTCCAAAAACTGTCATCCACACACACACACACACACACACACACACACACACACAGACACACAGCCCTGCTGGATGACCTACCCTCTGGCCTTTGAAGTAGTACGGGTCGATGTCTTCCAGGGGAACGCCCAACAGATGAGATGGGATGTCGGCGAAGATTCGTGGCAGCTGTTTTCCTGCCTCCAGGTCGGCCCGGGGCTGGGGGAGCTCCACGTCGCCCAGGTCCTGACACGCACGCACACACACACACACACACACACACACACACACGCACACACACAATCATGAGCAGACCATCACTGTGTTTGAAAGATGTTACATCTGCCTGCTGAAGCTGCTCGTCACAGTTTCAGTCAGTTTTATCCTTTTCCATTTGATTCAATAATAACAATAATAATAGAAATGATAATGCCTCCTGGTGTGTGTGTGTGTGTGTGTGTGTGTGTGTACCTCCTGGTAGTGTTTCTTGCGTCGGGCCTCCTCCTGGGCGATGCGCTGCTCGATGGCCGCCAGGGAGTCCGGCGTGAAGCGCTGAAAGCTCTCTGGTCCCATTGGAAACACACAGCCAGCCATCTTCTCATCCTGATCCTGCTGCTGCCTGGCCCGGTGTACCAGCTGCAGACAGAGCAGAGTCATCAACAACACGTTCTCCTCAGCACCTCAACTTCTGCCAAGAATAAAACCAGTTTTAAACTGTTTCAATGGTTTTCGTCCACAGACTGAACGTTTCCTGTGTAAAATGTCCAACGTCTGATGCAGTTGGTCCCCGAGAGCCACATTTCATAAACACACAAAGGACCCACACTGTTTCTGCACAGATGAACTCATCACATCAAAAACAACGTTTTGAATTTTGAAAAACTCCACAAATTAACTTTCACTCTCTGGAGAGTCGGACTTTTGTTCATGAAAATAAAGGAATGTGATGCTCAACGCGATGATGATGATGATGATGATGATGAAGAAACAGTCATTGTTGGTTTGTGTGTTTCCGGAGAAGAGCTGATGATTATAAAGGTTGAAATTCACCTCAGCAGAACTGATGCTGAAACACTTGTTGAGTATATTTTGAGTCCTTGAGTCACGAGACGAGGAGCGTTTGATTCGAGCTCCTCGAGTGTCTCTGAGCGTCGGGACGGACGGAGCTCTGATTGAATGGCTTCTTCACTCCGTGGATGATTATGTCCTCACAGACGGCGAGGGACGGCCCCCGGCTTCACCCCGCTCATCATCCAGCTGCCACTCCAACTTTTTGGAAGCGCCAATCAGTCGGGAAAACTCCCGTCTCCTGAACCTGCCTCATTCCCATTCGTACAGTAAACAGCCGGACTTTCCTTTAGTATTGATTCTAAGATTTTATTGATTCCCGTTAAGTGGCCTTGGAGGCCGGAGCCTGGTTAATGTTTCAGAGGTCTGTCCGGTTAGAGCTCAGACTCCGGCCGTTTCTTTACAACATTATCTCAGGTCGGTCGTGTTCTGATTGGATTTGGGCTCCAGATCACGAAGACAGTTTATTCTCACGACTGTTAAAGCGACTCGTCTTCCTCTCTGAACCTTTTAGATGTTAAGTTTCCTCCTCACTGCTGTCACCAACCTCTGGCTACTGGTGGGAGATCTGTTATAGCAGCAAGTGAACGCATCACGTACTGAAGAGACGTTCACAAACACACATTCAGAATCAGCTCATGATGCTCAGGTGTCCACATACTTTTGGTCATGTAAGGTGAGACGCTCATCTGCTGGGAGATCATCGTACTGTAATGACACAAACACACACACACACACACACACAGTCATATTATGAAGTTTGAAGACTGATGAAGTGTAAGTGTGTGTGTGTATCCAGACCATCTGCCTTGTTTCCTAATTGAATGATTAGACAGGCCTCGTTTTTCAACCCTTCATGCATTTATTCTTCACAGCTCCCAAATCTGATTTCTGAAGTGTGTGTGTGTGTGTGTGTTAGTGTGTGTGTGGTGTGTGTCCACATCAAAGGAAAATCTAGCTCTGTTTTCCATTCTTATCAAAAGCTGTCATCCACTCAGTCACTCTCTCTCTCACACACACAGACTCGCTGTAGCTCCTGTTCAGTCCTGGTTTCCATTCTGCTGTGACACTTGGTCACGTACACACTTGTTTGTGCCTCCCTGTTGTTATAATGCATTCCCGAAGTCACCGGCAGATTTAAGTCGAGTGAAAAGACTGAAAAGGCAGAAAATGTCTCCGCTGACATCCAGAGTCGGAGGAGACGTGTCCCGAGTAACGGCGACAATCAATTGAGAGGGAATTCCCAAAAGTTTTGATCCCGATCATCAACAGGCCTTTAATAAACTAAAGAACGGTTCAAATGTCTCCTGCTGATGGTCGGTTCGAGGTCTCCTCACTTGTCTCCTTTACCTCCATAAATCCTGATAGGATTCCCGACCTCATCTTTTATTTTCATACCTCCTCCCATCTATACACAACTCCTTTTTTCCTTCTCCACCTTCCATCCTTCCGAATCACCTTTCCTTCCTTACCTCCCCTCCTTCATTATGATTTTATTTCCTCTCGTTGGTTAAAAGTGAAGACTTCAGTTCATCTGTGTGTTTAATATCTTTATATCAGGCAGGAATCGACCTCCAAACTCGGAGTTCACTCGTCTCCTCTCAGCCTGAAGCTGAAAAACGAGCGACTGCAAACATCAAATTACTGAACAGACACTTTCAGAGCTTCCTCCCAGTTTAATGATGTTTCTCTTTGTTTTCTCTCTGGTCCTGTTGTTGTTGTTGTTGTTTACGACCTTCAGGTTTTCACAGACCAAACTCGTGTGTTGCATTTGAGGAAGTGTTGATTACAACATGTTTAAAGTTTTCTGCTGCACAACAACCAGAAAAACAGGAAAATACTATTTATGACCGAACCAAATCATTTTCACCTTCAGCTGTTTCTTTGGTTTCTTTTCTTCACCTCACAGACCCAGAGTCCAGGTCCAGACCCAGAATCCAGGTCCAGACCCAGAATCCAGGTCCAGGTCCAGGTCCAGGTTTACTGACACACTGAGGTAAAGTAACAGAAACTGAGAGCGACGGGAGGATGTTACAAAACAGAGAGAGCAGACTGGACGAATTTCTGGGTCAAAACACCAACAAAGACGAGCCGCCATCCAAACAAGCGTCGCCCTCAGGAAGGACACACACACGTGCAAATATACCAGCAGAGTCACAAACACAGTGAAGCTCAAACATGCAGACAGATGCTGCCGCTTTTAACACGACGACGGCCTCCGAGTGCGTTTCCATAAACCTGCAGCCAGAAAACACCTCACAATAATGTACTACCAGTTTCACACAGTCAGGCGTTCGTCATCACACACGTGTGTGTGTGTTTATGAACAAACATAAAACACACTGTATGTGACACCACACGTCAGTAACTTAGGTTTAAATTATGCGTTGTTTTATGATAAACTTCCCTGATCAAAGACTGACAGCTGTTACCCATAATGCACTGGATGCTGACTTAAAAATTTTACGTTGTGGAGTCCTTGAATCATCAACAACAGCGTTAAAATATCGAATGAGCTTCTGCGAGACTGAAGAGCCTGAACGCTTCAAAGATGAGACACTCCAATTGGCTGTGACATCACCCACCAGAGCCAATAGGAGCGTCCGATGTGGAGACGTTACTCTAGAGGTCACTATCAAAGATGGAGGATGAGAATGGATGGACACAAAACAACACAACACACAAAAGTAAAGTAGCAGAGCCAAAACTCTTCATAATCCTCCGCTCAGGTCAGACTGTGACATCACAGAGAGAGAGAGAGAGAGAGAGAGACAGAGACTGAGAGAGAGAGAGAGAGAGACACAGAGAGAGAGACAGAGAGAGAGAGACAGAGAGAGAGACAGGACAGAGAGGAGAGAGAGAGGGACAAAGAGAGAGACAGAGAGAGAGAGAGAGATAAAGAGAGAGAGAGAGAGAGAGAGAGAGAGAGAGAGAGAGAGACAGAGAGAGAGACAGGACAGAGAGGAGAGAGAGAGAGACAGAGAGAGAGACAGAGAGAGAGACAGGACAGAGAGGAGAGAGAGAGAGACAGAGAGAGAGACAGAGAGAGAGACAGAAAGAGAGAGAGAGAGAGAGAGACAAAGAGAGAGAGAGACAGAGAGAGAGAGAGACAGAGAGAGAGAGAGAGAGAGAGAGAGACAGAGAGCGAGAGAGAGACAAAGACAGAGAGAGAGAGAGAGAGAGAGAGAGACAGAGAGAGAGAGTTTGTTCCTTGCCAGAGGTTGGAGAAACACTTGGAGGAGAAAAGAGCAAGCCAAGCGTACGGCCATTCTGCTCACACACACACACACACACACACACACACACACACACACACACACACACACACACACACACACACACACACACACAGTAGCTGATGAATAGCTGTAACGGTAGGGAAATAAAGGAGGACAGAATATATGAGCACCGACACTGAGCACATGGCTGTGAACACACACACACACAGACAGACACACACAGACACACACACTCTGGAGTGATGAATGCCTGAAAAAATGGAAATCAGGAAGAAGAGCTGCTGTACAGTGTGACTTCATGTCCATCTCTGAGACGGACAGATCAGGTCCACAGAAGGACCTGGTCTGTGTCCTTGGTGGTTCTGGACTCACACAGACCTGTTGTCATGTAGTTCAGGTTTGAGCCTTCTGCTGGCTGTAAATCTTGGGGGGGCTCTCTGCTCTCCGACCTTGACCTGCAGGCCGATCGGCAGTTGAACCCTGTAGGCCTGACGAAGATGAGTCTCTCTCAGCCGGCGTGGCATCACTGAGGAGCAATCCCATCAGCCCTTTCTACCTCTAAAAGCAGCGTCCTGCCAGCGCAGCGTGACGGAGAGCAAAAACTCTCACAGAAATACTTCTCCTCAGAGGACGCTGCTGTCCAGAAGGAGCAGCGGAGAATATGCAGCACCTTCAATTCAATTAGCCTGAGAGGAGAAAACACATTTTGTCACGGCGCTGCTGCTGCCGAGATCGGAGCGCGGCGGCCCGCCGAATGAAATGATTCACTGATATCAGGCGGGGAGCCAAGTTGAGCTGGCAGACGACCACGGGGAGCGTTTGGCTTCAGGAAGGGTGGAGGTGGCTGGATGGGGGGGGCGACCCGGACATCCAGCAGCCTCCATGCGACTGTGATGACGGAGCTTCACACCTGAGTTTCTACCTCCTGCAGGGAGATGTTTGTGGTGACGGCGTCGGCCATCTTAGTTATTTGAAACCACATTTGGAGGAGAGGACGGACCTGAGCTGCTCCGTTCTGCAGCAACACTTTGAATGTTTATTTTATCCTTCACACTGATGAGACAGCATCAATATACATTTATGACATCATCCAAAATGGAGGCCGTTTTTGAATCCAGTCCTGATCTCGCCGATCGGACGCAGCAAAGTGAGAGAGAGAAAAAAAGCCGGAAATAAACGACTGCAGCAACAATCAGAGCACACGAGGATGATATAAACTCATCTCTTCTTCCTTTCAGACTGTTTGGCTCTAAATTGGCTTCCTGCGTGGCGGCCCGTCAGAGGCAGTTGGATCGGTCTGCTGCTGAAGGTGCTTTTTGCTCCTCGGTGGGCTGACTGATCGTCTCTGGCTGCCAGCATCGTCCGCTCTGACGCCACCGGCTTCACCTTAAAGTCCTCTGCAGGACATCACCTGCTGCTGTCGGCACAGACCGCCAGAGACCAGAACAGACCAGACCAGACTGAGACCAGACCAGACCAGACCAGACCAGAGCAGAGCAGACCGGACCAGACCGGACTGGACCGGAACAGACCGGACCGGACCAGACCGGACCGGAACAGACCGGACCAGAACAGACCGGACCAGACCAGACCAGACCAGAGCAGACCAGACCAGACCAGACCAGACCAGACCGGACCAGACCGGACCAGACCGGACCAGACCAGACCGGACCAGACCAGAGCAGACCAGACCAGACCAGACCAGACCAGAGCAGACCGGACCAGACCAGACCAGACTGAGACCAGACCAGACCAGACCGGACCAGACCAGACCAGACTGAGACCAGAACAGACCAGAGCAGAACAACAGTCCACAAATGTTTTACCAAAACATGATTTAAAACAAAGAAAATCTATATTTTCCAGAATTTGCCGCCATCACTGAAGAAAAAATTATCTTTTCTCTTTATTTCTTTTTTTTTTTTTTTTTAAATCAACACTTGAAAGCGGCTCAGACTTCGGACAGGAAGGCTGCTGGCTCCCGACACTCAGGACGAATCACGTCGTATCATAATTTCCATTTTAGTTAGCTCCTTTCAGTGTCTCCTCTGAGTGTGTTGGCTGTGGGTATTAGCCCCCCCCCACATATACACAGAGGAGCCGGTATCAGTTCATTTTCTGGTCAAGGTCGTATTGAAGATAAAGTGTTTTATAGGCGTCGTCAAATCCCCATCAGACGGGAACAGGAGAGACTCGACGGTCCGATCCGAAAACTGACCTGCAGAAAACATTTCAATAATCAAATTAAGAAGAAATGAAAACATTTTTCTGAAAGACTTCTGCTCCGGGGAGGAAACAAAATTTAAATATGTTTTTCTGCCCGTTGGTGTTTTTTCTTTAAGGACCGGACTTTAACCGGACCTGAACTCTTTAACCTGGTTCCAGTGAGAGCTGAAAACCACCAAGATCTGAGAAGCGGATCTTAAATATATGACCTAAAACCGACCATCAGAAGGCATCTCCACTGGTTTGTAAAAATAGGTCAGATTGTATTGAAGTCTATGGGAAAGTGGCCCTTTGTCATTTGTTGCTTCCTGTGTCCTCACTTCCTTCCCTTTCCTCCTTCCTTCCTTCCGGCCTGCTGTCTTTTCCTTCGTCTCAGACATCACCAACATGTCTTGTTAATAAACTGCGCTTCGTCACATTTTATCGCTGTATTTTTTATCACTTCGGCTGCAAGTTCGCCGTGTGAGTAATGACATTAAAGGAAATGTGCGTCAGGATCCGGAGCGGCCAGCTGTCGGCCTGAATGTGTCCGTCTCTCAGTGACGGGACGAAGACCGACCAGGTTTCTCGGCGTCGCCGTAACGACTCCAGCTGATGCCGGTGTTTCCTGGTCGTGGCCGACGTTTTGTAAATAAAGTTATGGAGCTGAATCGAAAAACAAAGAACAACAGTTTGAAATAAGAGATAGAGACAGAAATAGAAAGCTATGTGTCCTTGCATGTGTTTGCATATGTGCACGCTTCAAGCATGCATCGAGAGTTTGATCTGTCCTCGTGGAGAAGCTACCAGAGCAACAACTTCGCTGTGAGATCATTAGATCCAAAATAACAAATATTCCTCTGATTCACTGGTGCTGTTGTGCTTTTTGTCGATAAAACACAAACTGACACAAACAGGAATCTAAATCGCAGTCTGGTCTCAACTTTGGTCTTCACACTCCATCGACTCGTCAACTGTTAAATTTGACTAAACAAAACAACACTGAAAACAGTCGCTGCAGAAGTTTTGTGATTGATTATGACGTAATTCATATTTTCAGACGTTTTGTTTTGCTGTCCCACTAAAGTGAAAGGCTTTTATTGTGAAGGATCTATAAAATCATCAATAAATATTGTTGTTGTTGTTACCATGACAACAGAGATTGTCCAATGTGAAGCACATACTGATTTTAGTTATTGATTTTCAGTCTCAGTCTCAGTCTCAGTCCCAGTCTCAGTCTCAGTACCAGTCTCAGTCCCAGTCTCAGTCTCAGTCTCAGTCTCAGTCCCAGTCCCAGTCCCAGTCTCAGTCTCAGTCTCAGTCCCAGTCTCAGTCTCAGTCTCAGTCCCAGTCTCAGTCTCAGTCCCAGTCCCAGTCTCAGTCCCAGTCCCAGTCTAAGTCTCAGTCTCAGTCCCAGTCCCAGTCTCAGTCTCAGTCCCAGTCCCAGTCTCAGTCCCAGTCTCAGTCCCAGTCTCAGTCTCAGTCCCAGTTCTCGGTTCTCGTCCTCTAAGTCAGAACATCTGAGCTTCCTGAAGGTGCAGGACTCAAACAGAGCATTAATTAAACACACAAACACACACAAACACACACAAACACAAACAAACACACACTCTCGCGCTCTGGGGAAATCAGAGATCGGGAGGACGTGGACAACGAGGACTCGGACACCTGTGGCTCACTGCTCTCAGCCAATCAGGAGGAAGGAAACAGACGACATCCAACTGATAAAACGAGAGAAGGATGAGAGGGAAGAGGAGATAAGGACAGAGGAGGAAAGGAAACAAAATATGTTTGGAGACAGAAAAGATGAGACGAGACAAAAATTAGCTCGATAAAAGAAAAAAGAAGCAACGAGACGATTCGAGCTGAAGAAGACGGAAAATATTCAGAGTTTAAAGATTAAAAAAGGAAAAATGGGAACCAGAAAAAAAAAAAAGACACTGAAGAGGAAAACTTGAATTAAACAACCGCTTCTGTCATCAGCTGCTGATTTTGGAGAACAACTCACAGACACACACACACTCAGGCACAGAGCATTGTGGGTAATTAGCAGCATCATGTCCAAAAGCAGCAGAGAGGGAGATGAAACCTAAATCTGCATGAAGCGATTTCTTCTGTTTCACTGCAGGTTCCAGATGAGAGAGTGTGTGTGTGTGTGTGTGTGCACGCTTCTGCATTGATTAATCAAGTTGTGCGTTGGTACAAACAAGTTGCTTTGACATTTTTGTTGTAAACTTTTTCTGTGTGTGTGTTTGTGTGTCAGAAGGAATGACCCTGACAGACTAAAAGGGGGATAAACAAAAGCCTGAACTAAGTCCACCTGGCAACCCGCTGCAGCTGTTTGTGTGTGTGTGTGTGTGTGTGTGTGTGTGTGTGTGTGTGTGTGTGTGTGTGTGTGTGTCCACCCTGGCAGCCCCCTCATCACCTTTCTGTTCCTGGCGTTCAGCGACAGGGATGCCCCCTTTGTTTAGTTTTTAAACACCAAAATTACGACAACAACAACCTGAAGCAGGAAATTCCTGGAAGGAGAAAACAGGAAGAGGAAGTACTTCTGGTCCCTCAGTCTGACCTCCTGGACTCTCCCTTGCCCTCTTCTCTTTATTCCTTCACTTCTCCTCTACTTTTCATTTCCTTATCTCCATCTGTCTTAGTCTCCCCCACCTTCCTGTCATGTCCGACGTTGCTCCTCCTCCGTCAGCGCTCTGTCGCTCAGCTGTCACTTTCAAACTGGGACGGACGGACACACACAGAAAATGATCAGCCTGTAGCTCATGAGGCCGCCCGTCTTTCACCTTCGATGTTGTTTCAGCCACTCACACAGACACACACAGTCACTGCAATAGGACACCTGTCAGTAATGTGTGTCTGTGTGTGTCACCACAGACCTCTGCAAAGATCAAAGCTTTGGTCTCAAACGAAAAGACAGAAAAATAAAAACCTAAAACAAGAATGGAAGGAAAGGATGTGAGAGTGAGAGGAGAAAAAACGTTATGACCAATTTAAAACTATTAAATTAGAGGAAGAGGAGGAGAGGACTTCCTGTTTCCTGTTTCCTGGACTGAAGGCCACATTCAGGTCATAAAATCGACTCGCTGACCTCCGAGGACCAAACAAACATGATCCATGTCACACACACCTGACGGATGACAGAATGACATCACAGTTTTAAAGACAGACTGTCCAACCTCCCCCCTCTGACCTCTGTCCCCTGACATCTGACCTCTGTCCTCTGTCCTCTGACCTCTGTCCTCTGACCTCTGACCTCTGGCCCCTGACCTCTGTCCTCTGTCCCCTGACATCTGTCCTCTGTCCCCTGACATCTGTCCTCTGACCTCTGTCCTCTGTCCCCTGTCCTCTGACCTCTGTCCCCTGACATCTGTCCTCTGACCTCTGTCCTCTGTCCCCTGACCTCTGTCCTCTGTCCTCTGTCCCCTGTCCTCTGACCTCTGTCCCCTGTCCTCTGTCCCCTGTCCTCTGTCCTCTGTCCCCTGACCTCTGTCCCCTGACATCTGACATCTGTCCTCTGACCTCTGTCCCGTGACCTCTGTCCCCTGACATCTGACCTCTGTCCCCTGTCCTCTGACATCTGTCCTCTGACCTCTGTCCCGTGACCTCTGTCCCCTGACATCTGACCTCTGTCCCCTGTCCTCTGACCTCTGTCCCCTGTCCTCTGTCCCCTGTCCCCTGTCTTCTGTCCCCTGACATCTGTCCTCTGACCTCTGTCCCCTGACATCTGTCCTCTGACCTCTGTCCCCTGTCCTCTGTCCCCTGACATCTGTCCTCTGACCTCTGTCCCCTGTCCTCTGTCCCCTGTCCCCTGTCTTCTGTCCCCTGACATCTGTCCTCTGACCTCTGTCCCCTGACATTTGTCCTCTGACCTCTGTCCCTTGTCTCCCCAGCTGAGGTCAAACTCTGGACACTCATCCAGCCATTTCTATAAAAATTCAAAATAATAAAGTCCACAATCATCGAATGTGTATGTGAGTGTGTGTGTGTGTGTGTGTGTGTGTGTGTGTGTGTGTGTGTCCTCTCCCTACAAACTCATATTGAGGTAATCTCCCAGAGTGGCCAGCTTTAAGCTTCGTCATCGCTCAGACTCACACACACACACACTTTCCTTCATTAGGCATCAATATTCAGGTTCATTTTAATTTAGCACCAAAGGAGGTCAGACGAGAGAGCTCATCACCCTGTTATAGCTTCGTCATGCATGCCCACTCACACACACACGCACATGCAAGAAAGTGCACAAACACACACACACTATTCATTCTGCTCTACTTCTGCAGCAGATCGCAGTAATTCGACTGCAGTCGGCTCAGTCTGACTGTGCCAAAACTGAAAAAGGAGGGAAACTTCGATAAAGTTGTTCAGACCAACAATAAGAGTCACGTGACGCACAATATCACGTTTTTCATTTTTAAAACAGTCTCCTCATCTTCATCTGATTCTGTCTGATCAGTTCAGACTCTGAATGTTTCCTTCTTTTCCAAAGAAAAGTTCCTCTCATGTGTTTGTGTTGTTCTAGAGCTGATCTGAAGTTTCTATCTTTATTCTGCTCATTAATGATGAAACATCAGCTCCAGAGCCTCTAATGCTCTAAATATCTGTCAACACAATAAACTCAGAAACATACAGGACTGATCCAGAGACACTCTGATTGGCTGTGACATCACCCACCGGAGCCAATAGGAGCGTCCGATGTAGAGACGTGACTCTAGACGTCACTATCAAAGATGGAGGATGAGAATGGACGGATAAACACACAGAAGGAGTCAGAGAGTCACACTGATCCACTTTTGTTTAGGAAGCTTTCAGCCACAGGTCTTCCTCCGTCTCCATGACAACAGACCACCTGTTCCCTCGACAGGTGACGCAGAGCGGTGGTGACTTGAAGAGTAATCGTAGAACAATGACCCACAAACTCAGATCCTGGGGTGAAGTCCCAAAACATTTTGGACAAATTAGAGACAGGATGAGGTGAGACAGGCGCCGCCGCCCGGGGTCAAAGGTCGGAGAGACGGAGCGGACAAAAAAGGGGGGAAAACAGTATAAAGGTGTGTGAGAACAGACAGGCAGAATCAATAGAAAGCCTATTAAGCTGATCAGCATCATGCCAGGTTTGTGATGAGGAAACACACACACACACACACACACACACACACACACACACCGACACAGACAGACACACACTCACGGCGACCCAGTTAGATTCATCCTATTTGAGTCTCTCCTCCCCACCTTGTCTCTTCAATTCTGTTATTCTTTGCACGCACATGTGTGTTTTGGTGTGTGTTTTGGTGTGTGTTTTGGTGTGTGTGTGTGTGTCATGCTGTTCTCTTGTTCTTCTCACTGTCGTCCCTCGTGGCTGATTAAATCAGTTTCTATTAGGACTCTCTGTCTCTCTGTCTTTTTTTTGTTTTTAGTCAAATCTGTGAAATTTTCTTTTTTACTGAAAATCTGATGATCTGGATCCCGGTCTCTGGATCCTGGTCCAGGTCACAGTGTTTGGTCTGAGGGGATGTCTTGTCTTGAGACCAGGACCAAGAAATACAAAAATACTGTCTTGTAAAAAGGGCCGTCAACTTGTCAGAGGCCAAAAGGGGAGGAGCTTCAGTCCCACCTGAGTCACTTCCTTTAAGTCTGAGCAGCGACTCTCTTCGATCCTGAAGAACAGATGACAGATGGAAACCTGTCCTGGGTGTTTCCCTCCCTCACACCAAGTGCACACTGGGATACGCTCCAGCCCTCTGAAACACAAACAGCTGCTCTCTGGGCCAACCACCATCATGGCTGCCAGGGCGCTGAGATACATCACCTGGAAATCCTCTTTAGGACTACGAATGAGGGCTGGGCCGCCGCCAAAGTGGTCACCAGAAGAGAAGGGATCAGCCCCGGCCAAAACCGGACCAGCACTCGGCCGGCACCTGCTGGTCATCTCCAAGTCTGTCCAGGAGCCAGTGCCCCCCCCCCCCCCGTTGGGACAGGAAGCCCAAAAAACAAGAGCTCTAAATGCCAAAGTACGAATCGACAGATCGAACACTTCTAAACGATATCAACCTGACACACATCATCATCATCGTCGTCATCGTCCTTGTCTCTTCCTGTTGCATCAGGCAACAGAAATATATTGATCTGTCCTTGAACGCCTCGTTGACAAAAGTCAAGGAAAACCTTCTTAGTCGTCCATGAAATAAAGTTTGAATATTCATCAAAAACACGTCAGTTAGTTCAGATGACTCTTTTCTTCTCAACCTTACGTTTTTTTTAAAGGGACATGTGATTCAGGTCAAGCGACAGAGTGAGGAGGGAAGACTAAAGGGCGCGAGAGAGAGAGAGAGAGAGACATGGAGGTGTTTGACATGGCCGCCCCTCGTCAAAATAAATCACCTGCAGCAAAGTGTTTTAAAATGTCGGCCGGCTGCTGAGAGCAGTGAGCGTTCAGATTTACTGCAACAAGGTTGGATTTTAATCATCAGCAGATCTGAGTCACATTTAATGTTTCTGCTGCTGGAAGAAGAAGTGTAAACCAACTACAGCAACACACGCTGAGCATCAAGACTACATCTCCCATCAGCCCGCTGTCTTTCAAAAGTCCCAAAATGTCACTCACTTATTTTTTTCTTTAGATATTTCAGGTCACTCTTTTAATATGTGATCATGTGAAAAGTTTTGCTCATTTTATTTCATTTAATGACAAAAACTGGACCAGCCAGGCCCAGAACTGGACCCAGAGTCCTGGATTAGCTGTGAGCTGGTCCTGAGTCTGTCCTCTTTTCTTTACATCTTTACTGTTTCTAACATTATTCATTATTAGGACGACACCTGTGGACATTTTAACGGTCAAATTAAATTTGTCGTTTCTAAAACATGAGCAGTAAAAAACATCCAATCATTTTGGAGTTTTGATCTAAAGCTGCTCTTGAAATAAAATGTTCTGATTTTTGTCTCCAAATATCATTTTTAGATTAAAGTCTGAATGCTGAAGGTGTGGATGTTGTTGTTGGTCTGTTTGTGTCATCTTTTCTTCCAACTTTTCAGTTCTTATAGGAATAGGAATGGGAGGATGAAGAAGAGGAGGAGGAAGAAGAAGAAGACGAAGAAGAAGAGGAAGAGGAGGGGGAGGAAGAGGAGAAAGAGGAAGAAGAAGAGGAAGAGGAAGGAGAGGGGGAGTAAAGTAAGTAAAGGCCAACTCCACTGGGCCAGTTGTTGATGGTGACGCCGGTTGCCATGGCTCCGCTGTTGCCATGGTTACAGCTGTGCATTCTGGCCCCAGCACCCAAAGTAGTGATCCAGAAGAACAGGTGAAACCACCGTGTGCGTGTGTGTGTGTGTGTGTGTTCTACATTCAATGATTTTGTGATGATTGAGAAGGAGACACATCCATAGAGTGTGATTGATAACTGTGACCTGGACCTCTGCAGCAATAATCCACCACACACACACACACACAGTCGCTCAACCCACTAATGAAAAGATGGAGGAATATTCTGTCACCAGCCTCTCACTAACACACACAGAGACAGACACACACACACACACACACACCAGCCAATCATCTTGTAGCTAAACTCAGACGTGGAGGCATGTGAACGACTGGAGGTGCGTTTGATTTATGCTCCCAGACACTTAAGGAGAAGTGGACGTGTCACCGAGCTGGCGGAGATAAATCAGAGTCCTGCACCGAAAAATCCCCAACACCTGATGTCATCCCTCCGCCGCTCTGACCTTTGACCTTTGACCTCCTGCCCCTAGACTTCAATACAATCTGACTTGTTTTTACCCGGATGCTCATTAGATAGAATGAAGGTTTAGGGCTCTTTGGAAGTGGCTTCACTTTACAGACCCAGAGTCCAGGTCCAGGAGTAGAGACAGTGACCTCCTGACTCCGACTGCTCCTCCCTCTGCCCAAAGTCTTCAGGATTACTCAGACTTTTGACGTTGTGCCTGCAGCTCTGCGGCCTCTTTGTTCCCGTGGCTGCCCGCTGTCGCCTTGAACGCCTTCTGAAGACTGTCAGGCCTCTATTAAAGCTGACACATGCTGCTCTTTGGTATTTTACTTTACGTGACTCACCGGAGCAGCTGCAGCTCAACAACATCGGAGCTCCATCAACATTTACACTTTTACTAAAAACCACAGAGCGTGTCCTCTGGTGGACACGAGCCAGAGACACAGGAAACCCACAGGTCCCGATGACATCATCGTCAGGTGATGACGACAGGCGCCGAGACAAAAGTGACGTAGTCCACAACAGAAACATAATGTTGGGTTTGAGTTTCAAATTTGGTCGTAAAACAAAACTTTGTGTTCCTCTTTTTAAGAACTGATGATTCATCAAACTGGAAACTGTCTCCGATGCTGATGTGTGTTCTGTTCAGCCGTCGACAGCCGGACCAGGAAGTGACTTTAAACCTCATTGTGGGTTCTCGCTTCTTGTGGTTGTCCAGATTTATCCTGTATCATGTTCTGGGAATCCAACCTTTCACACTCTACGGGAAGGTTTGTGTGTTTCAGAGCGAATGGCCATTAAAACACACTAAAAAAGAAATGAATGCAAAGGGAACGCTGTGAGCTGGATTGTCGGGCTCAGGAGGGTTTTTGAGCTGGATGATAAAAGCTATAGAGTCGCTCTCAGGTTTCATACGGCGCCTTTGCTGCACAAAGCTCAGAGATAATAAGCAGGAAGCTGTTTCAGCTGCAGGAGTGATGTCACAGCCGAGAGCCACAGCACCGCTTCGCCGTCAAACAGCAGCTCGTGTTGTCTCAGCGCCGGCAAAGGAAAGGTCAGACCTGCTGCTCCAACACTGAACAAACAGCACAACACTGTGTGGGGCTTTTCAGCCACACACACACACACACACACACACACACACACACCAAGTGTGGGAGCGGACACCCATGGGCTCATGTAGGTGCACGCACACAAATGTAATGCATGCGAGGCAGGCGGCGCAGCGTTGGGACACCTGTTGTTGGGCCGCAGCGGAGCGGTGTCGAGGTGTTGACACAGCAGCTACAGGCTGTTCGGTGCAGGGTTTGAACCCCGACCCCCCCCCCGCCCCCGTACCGCTGAAGGCCACGGTCTGCTGCACCTGCAGCCACACCCACCGATGGGACAGACGGCACAGACCACACCCTGAGAACACCTGTGTGATGACGCACAACCAGAATCTCTGCTGGTGTCCAGTTAAAGTTCAGTGTGTGTGTTCAGCTCTCCGTTGAACATTTCAGACTCCTCATCTTCATCCTCTTCATCATCATCACCCTTCCTACCTTCCTATCCTCCTCCTTATCTGTCCTCTTTCCTACAAACCTCCCTTGTTTCCTTACTGCTTACTTCCTGTTCCTTCTTCTGAATGCGAGGCCGAGGTGTTAGCATCAGAGCTATAGGAGCAGTTATAGGAGGCTGGACTGGCAGCCATGTTGTTGTTATTGTTGTTGTCATCATTGCTCATAGTTACACTCCAGAATGTCCAACCTCATGCTTCCTCTGTCTTGAGTATTACCTTCCTTCCTACCTTCCTTCCTTCCTTCCTTCCTTCCCTGAAGATCTTTTTGGACAACCTTTGTTGACAATCATGACTTCCCCCTGGCAGCAGAGGAGGGTCAGAGCTCGAGGGGGGGGGGCAGACCTGATCTTGGACCTTTTTCTGACTAATATCACCTTGTCAGCCGTCGGTGCAACACGACTGTGACCTCACCCAGAGAGCAGAAGGTCAAAGGTCATCAGCTGTTCTGACTCTTTTCATTTGTCATCATCAGAATCCCAAATTCAGCCAAACGTTAAAAACAGCCTCAAGTGTCGTCGTTGAAATTGTCAGCGGAAAATCAAAAGATAAAAAGGACTTGATTTGATCGATAATGTCAACACAAACTATCAAACAAGTACAACAAACGTGTGACAAATATTCTGTCATTACAAATAAAAAGAGATTAAAGGAGAAAACATCAGCAAGTCCTTTAAATTCAGCAGCACTCATCTTATTAAACACCGACATGAGAATATTCTACATTAGATAAATATCCCACACAGGAAAAGTCAACGAGGACAAACAGGAGACCCGCTTCAGGACCAGAACCGGATTAAGAACCGGATTAAGGTCACTATCTGTGAGATTATTATAAAGGAAAAGTGTGAAAATCACTTCAGATGCAGAAGTTGAATAAAGATCTCATATTTGTGTCGCAGGTGTTCAGTCCCTAAAAGGTCAGAGTTCAGCTCGTGTACTCACATGTGAAACTCCTCCGGTAAAAGCTGCGGTCCGGATCCGTCACACCGTCAGCGCTCCGCCGCTCAGCTGCCCGGTCCGGTCCGGAGAGGAGGCGCACGGCGGCCGGTCCATCTGGGGGGGTAAAAGCTGTCAGCGGCCGGGGCAACAAGAGGAAGAAGGGTGTGTGGGCTAAAATCCAAGAAAAGTGTCGGTGCTGATGAGTTGAGTGGGGAGAAGTGCCCCCCCCCCCCGGTTCCTCCTCCAGCCGGGGACAGAAAGTGCGCACCGGGAAGCTCAGTCGGCTTCTCCCGGCATCTTCACAGCAACTCCGGCCGCTTCAGTCCTCCGGCAGCGGCTTCACCTCTCCGATCCCTGGTCCTCCGGTTCTCCGGTCCTCCGGTCCTTGGTTCTCCGGTTCTCCGGTCCTTGGTTCTCCGGTTCTCCGGTCCTCAGGTCCTTGGTTCTCCGGTTTTCCGGTCCTTGGTTCTCCGGTTCTCCGGTCCTCAGGTCCTCAGGTCCTCAGGTCCCTGGTTCCCTGGTTCTCCGGTTCTCCGGTTTTCCGGTCCTCCGGTCCCTGGTTCTCCGGTTATCAGGTCCCTGGTTCTCCGGTTATCCGGTCCCTGGTCCTCCGGTCTCCGGAAACCCTTTGACTTCCTCCACCTTTAATTTCTTCTCAGGTGTGATAATTAAAAGAAGACGCCTCCACAATAAAAGTCCTCCGGCGGCTCCAGCTGTTGCTTTTATTTAGATTAGTTTTATTCTGGAGGAATCCAGCTGCTGAACTTTATCAGACCGGCTCGGACCGGCTGCAGGTCGGTGGGCTGGTCGGGCTGACCGGACTCCCATCAGCCCCGCCGCTTGATCGACCCCTGGACGGGAGGAGAGAGAGCGAGAGGGGGGGGGGGGGGAGAGAGAGGGAAAGAGAGGGGAGAGAGAGAGAGAGAGAGAGGGGAGAGAGAGAGAGAGAGAGAGAGAGAGAGAAAGAGAGGGAAAGAGAGAGAGAGAGAGAGAGAGAGAGAGAGAGAGAGAAAGAGAGGGAAAGAGAGAGAGAGAGAGAGAGAGAGAGGGGAGAGAGAGAATGAGGGAAAGAGAGAGAGAGAGGAAGGGGAAAGGGGGGGAGATAGAGAGGGGGGAGAGAGAGGAGGGGGAGAGAGAGGGAGAGGGAAAGAGAGAGAGAGAGAGAGAGAGACAGGGGAGAGAGAGAATGAGGGAAAGAGAGAGAGAGAGAGAGAGGGAAAGAGAGAGAGAGAGGGGGGGGGGAAGAAAGAGTATCGCGAGGTTACACCCCAAGTCTCGGACACACGCGCACATGCATGAATAAAAACGCTCGTGCGGTGTATCGATGACCTTTAACTCTTCCTGATGGACAGAAAATGGCCAAAAGTTTGTGGACGGCCCCATTCAGGACAGTTAATGATCACTTAATCAACTTTTAATCTCCAACTCTGTCCCCCCCCCAACACACACACACACACACACACACACACACAATCCCTGCAGCCGGATACACACCCACATTATTATTTTCAAAATAAAATGAAAACCAATAAAAACGTCTCTGACACTCTGATCGCTGAGTCATTAAAGTTGGTCCTTTAAAACACACGAGAAAACGAAAACAATAAATAAAAAAAAAACAAGTAAGAAATAAGAAAACAACAACTTAGAACTTAAGTTTAACAACAACAAGAGCTTAGATCTGAAGTTGGTCAGGTATTTCCCAGCATGCTGCTGTCTCAGTGACGCCTCAGTGTCAGGTGTGTGACAGTCGCCCTCTTGTGTTTGCCATGAGCTATGAGTCTGTGTGTGTGTGTGTGTGTGTGTGTGTGTGTGTGGATCTAGACTGGGATGTGACACATTATCTTTATCAGCAGTCTCTGTGGTGTTTTTGACTTTAGTTTGTGTGCATGTGTGTATAGGGGTGTTTGTTTAGATGTTGTGTTGTGTTGAACTTCCTTCTGGAAAACTGGCAGCAGCAGGAATAACAAAGTTCTTAATAACTGCTGTAGTTACAAAACACAGTTCTGTTTTATTTTTTTTCTGGGGAGTCCAGGTCTGAACCACCTGGTCTGAACCGCCTGGTCTGAACCACCTGGTCTAAACCAGCTGGTCTGAACCACCTGGTCTGAATCACCTGGTCTGAACCACCTGGTCTGAACCACCTGGTCTAAACCAGCTGGTCTAAACCAGCTGGTCTGAACCGCCTGGTCTGAACCGCCTGGTCTGAACCACCTGGTCTGAATCACCTGGTCTGAACCACCTGGTCTGAACCACCTGGTCTAAACCAGCTGGTCTGAACCACCTGGTCTGAATCACCTGGTCTGAACCACCTGGTCTGAACCACCTGGTCTAAACCAGCTGGTCTAAACCAGCTGGTCTGAACCGCCTGGTCTGAACCGCCTGGTCTGAACCACCTGGTCTGAACCACCTGGTCTAAACCAGCTGGTCTGAACCAGCTGGTCTGAACCAGCTGGTCTGAACCACCTGGTCTGAACCACCTGGTCTGAACCACCTGGTCTAAACCACCTGGTCTGAACCACCTGGTCTGAACCACCTGGTCTAAACCAGCTGGTCTGAACCGCCTGGTCTGAACCGCCTGGTCTGAACCACCTGGTCTAAATCACCTGGTCTGAACCACCTGGTCTAAACCAGCTGGTCTGAACCACCTGGTCTGAACCGCCTGGTCTAAACCAGCTGGTCTGAACCACCTGGTCTGAACCACCTGGTCTGAGCCCGACTGTTAAACCTGCATTTGGATCAAGTTCTCTTTGGTTCCTTTACCTGCTTTCATCAGCTGTCACACAAACACAACACAAACCTGCTGTTCTCCAACCGGGATCAGTCTGTTGGTCCTCCGGAGTCAAACGGATGAAGAGCTTCGACTAGAACAGAAGAAGAGTTATCTTTACACAGAGAATGAAAACGACCTTCATCCAGAATCATTTCAATGAGTCACTGGAGTCGTCACACAAAGTGCTTATTTGTTCACTTCCTTTTTGTGTCACGTGTTCATGTGTCTCATCAAATAACACAGATACTCTGCTGAACCTGAACCTGCAAGTGAGAACCTCAAGAGAAAACCCAAAGAGAGAGAACCCAGAGAGAGCCCAGAGAGAACCCAGACAGAACCCAGAGAGAACCTCTAGAGAGAACCCAGAGAGAGCCCAGAGAGAACCCAGACAGAACCCAGAGAGAACCTCTAGAGAGAACCCAGAGAGAACCTCTAGAGAGAACCCAGAGAGAGCCCAGAGAGAACCCAGACAGAACCCAGAGAGAACCTCTAGAGAGAACCCAGAGAGAACCTGTTCGATTTGTACTGAAGACTAAAAAGTAGCTCAGTCTGTCAGTGGGGAGGAAAACAAAGTGACTAAAGTTCAGCTCAGACAAAAGCAGAAGAGAACGCAGAAATAAGGTGGTGGGGGTCCGCTGGTCCAGTTCAACAGGATGAGCAGCAGTCAAAGCTGCCTGTTCTTTGTACTGTAAAGAAACAAACTTATGTCATCACCTTCAGCTGTGTAATCGTCTGCGAACGCTGCTTCTCCTTTTTAATGAATAAAGTTATTCACAGAGTTGCAGCTCTAAACGTGAGACCAACCTTCCCTGTATGTTTAAAGAGAACAAAGGGAGCTTGTTTGAGATATTTGAGATGATGAGAGAACACACAGGTGGAATTGGTCACTTCTTCATCTACTGTACGTGACTCATTCTGTTATTTATTGTGATAAAGTCACAATAAAACATAAATCTTGTGCAGAGACGCAGAAACACACGTTGTAGATTGACATTAATATTTACATTATATCATCACATCAATGATATCATCATTCATCATTTTAGCTGGTTATGGGAGGAGCTGCTGTCACTGTCAACACTGCACGATGATCAAATATGGAAAAAGGTTTTTTGTCCGATAAATGACAACTGTACCAACCCTGAAGTTGGTTCACAGGAAGTTTATGTTCAACCAAAAAGGGAAGATGAGTTATTGGTTCATCGTACACCAACCAATCTATTTCTACTTGGCACTGAGACGATGTCGTTGTCGGATCTTTTGGTAAGAAACAGTTTCATCAGTTTTACTTAACTTTCAGTTATACTGAGTTTTTATTGATAAACATCAGAATGAGAATCAGAAATCCTCCTCAGAGGAGATTTTGGTTCATTAGAGCTGCTCCAGAATAGAAACACAAATATGTCCATCGTTAAGAGTTATAATATAGACAGAATGTAAAAATCAAATAAAAGAGTTTGTGATTCAGAATGAAAGGACACAGCAATGTAGAAATAATGGTGGTTGTTGCTCAGTTCCTCAGTGGAGGTTCAACTGCAGATCATGCCTGTTCAGTAGAGTCCTCTGTATCATTGTGTTGGTAAATCCAGGTGAGGACTTTCATGGCGGCGACAGTCGGCGTGTTACTGAGCGTCTTCTTCCTGTCAGGTGAGCTCTTCGTTCGGCCTCTTGGGTTATTTCCAGCAAACAAACAGAACAGCTGTTGTGTTGTTGATGTTGTTTTTCTCCTCATGGAGTTTTGTTCCATATTATTTTAATCATCAAACTGGGTCCACAGGTGCTTCAGCTGAGTGTCCTGAGAGAAATAACCTCTTCATCACTGCACCAAAGGAGATGAAAGCACTGAGTGGATCCTGTTTGCAGATCCCATGTAACTTTAGACCTAAACCTGAAAAGGGGTTTGACAACAGAACACAAATCACTGCAGTCTGGATAATAAAAGATTCTCGTGGAAATAATCCAAATGATGTGGTTTTCAAGAGTGATCGGGAAACTCAGAAATATCCAATGAATGTTACAGGAAACCTGAATCAGCAAGTCTGCACCACATTATTTGATAATATGACCAAAAACCACACAGACACATATTTCTTCAGAATTGAGTCGAAGCCGTTCAAAGCAACAGATATTTGTTATCCTCTTCAGATAAGAGTTGAAGGTAAGAACATTTGTTTGAACCTCACTGGAATAGTCAGTGAAATCAAAACAAGTTGAAAATGTTGAAGCAAAATGGATTTTCTTCACTCTGAAACATGTTTGACTTCCCACCTCAGATTCTCCTCCCAGTCCCAGGATTGAGCTCTCAGGTGAGCTGAAGGAGGCGGAGCTTCTGGTTATAAACTGCTCAGCTCCCGCTCCCTGTCCACACTCTCCTCCTCAACTCACCTGGAACGTCACAGAAAACCCTCAGAACAAACAGGAGGAGAACACAGATGGAACCTTCAGGACTAAAATCCAGGAGAGCATCACTCTGTCAGACACACATGATGGATACAGCTTCACCTGTTCTGCCCGGTATCCTGTGGACGGAGGACGAACCTTCAAGACAGCCGAGTCTAAAAAGACTCTCAGCGTTTCCTGTAAGACCAGAACTTCTTCAGATCCCGTCAGCACATGAAGCTCCATCAGGTGTCAGTTATTTCTCCTCTTGTCTCCTCCACCTTTTATTCCAGACGCCCCGAAGGAAACGTCAGCATCCATCAGTCCATCAACTTTGGTGTCAGCAGGTACGCGGGTGAACATGACCTGCTCCAGCAGAGCCAAGCCTCCAGTCAGCAGCTTAACCTGGTTCAAGGAGAGTCAAGATGGAGCCGTCAACGTGTCTGTGGGAGACTTTTACACATTCAACGCCACAGATGGAGGAGTTTATTACTGCAAGGCCACCAATAATGTTGGTGAACAAAAATCAGGAAGGATCCATCTGGAAATTAAAGGTAGTCGCTGCATTTACTTCAATGAAACCAACAACTTCAATCTTCTCTGTTGCTGTTTGTTGTTTTCTTCTCGTCCATTTTTGTCACCTTCATACTTTTACTGTGAGACGATTTCATCACTGGTCTTGTTTTTCATTCAGGGGATCGCTTTAGATGGGAACCGATTCTTGGAGGAATTATCGGGATCATCGTTCTCATTTGCTTGATCATCTGTGTTTGGTGTGTATCGCTAATCCTGATGTTTATATATCTGTTCTCCATCAGGTACCTAAAAATGGCCTCTTATGTCTTCCAGGTGTTTATGGTCAATACTTGGAGCTACACAACAGCCTCAGGTGGGAAACCACTAAACTGCAAAGTGATGTGTTGCGTGTTGTGTGTTCTAATGGATCAAACTGAAGGCCCAGCTCACATTCACTTTGTTTCTGACAGAGTCAAACAGATGAAGGTCCATCCAAGGAAACAGAAGAGATCCATTATGGAGAGATTGACTTATCCAAGCTGAGAGCAGAGCCGTCCTCTCTGGAGGATAGAGGACAGCAGAAGGACACCATTTACTCAGAGGTCAAAACGTCCAGGACAGAGAACAGCTCCACTGTGGACGGCCTCGAGGAGCTCTACGCTCAAGTGAAGAAGAAATGAGCCTCGTTTGATTTGTTTATCTCTTAAATAAGCTTTTGATTTTATTTCATGTTTATTTATCAGTATATGTCAGCAAATGTAGAATCGGTAACTGGAGTCCAAACATGAAAATGTAACTTGGTCCACTTTTTCATATTAGTCATTGTGAAACCGCTCTGAATAGGAAACGTATCTTCATGAGCCAAGAAGCATTTTCAGCACAAGAGTTGTGGGAATTTTTTAGTCAGACGGCGTGTTAAACATTGTATTGTATGTTAAAGCACAAATAATGTGCTGTATCTTCACACTGGTAGATTAAAGAGGCTGCAACCTGCAGCTGGAGCAGTCTGCTGATGATGATTGGTAAGGGGAGGACCAAGGACAACAAAAACAGGTGCAGAAGTCGCACAGTCATGGGAAGTTAAAATTCAGTGAAAAGGTTAAATATAACGGTGACAAACCAGCTGAGAGTGGAATTTCAAAAGAACGGGTTGTGGCCTCTGGGATTTATAAGCAGGTGTTTTAGGAGATGATCGGTGTGTACTCAGCCCGGGGTCCGCTCCACTCAGCTGTTTGTTCTAATGCTGGCTATATTTTGAATAAACTTCATCCACATCAGACTTTGAAGACTCTGAGAGCTTTTTTCTCCTGAACGTTTGGAGGACATTATAGTTGCTGCTTTTTCAGACTATTTGTTCATGTTGGGCTCTGCAGCCTGTCCATTTCTGGCCCAAGGTCAGGCAGTTTGTCCACCCCGACATTTTTGGCAAGCCAGCCAGGAGGAAAGAGGGAAGATCACCTGTCTGAAAGACGACCAACCAGCATGACGGAAGACACCTGGCCACCCAAATTAAGACAAAACAGAGCTTAGTGGAGTCTGATGAAGAGCAGTGGCTGAAGAACCTGGATAAAAGTCTCTTTACATTTGACTACGTAACCACAAATTAAACTAAGAACTAACAGCCGAGTCAAAACAAAGCCTGACGAGGGAAAAGCTTTCTATGTTGCATGATATGTAGAAGCTATGGTGCGCACAGGAGAGCATGAGAGTGTGTGTGTGTGTGTTATGTGTGTTAACTGCTTGTCTTGTGTTTGTGGGAGCAGTACTCAGGCTGACATAAGGGAACCTGGGGTAAAACAATAAGAAATAAAAACCATTGTTTAAATCAGAAGTATATGCAATAGACAAATATCATGGTGTGGAGTGAGACCTCTGAGAGTTGTGATTTTTATTTGGTGTACAGGAGGAGCAGTCAGGTGAAGTTAGAGTTAGAGTTAACGTTTGTGGGGAGGTGAGATTTGAGGGGTGCTGTTTACTGATTGTTGTAGTGAGCTCAGGAGCCTAACGGTCCACGGGGCGCCGTCATACTCTGGAGAGCGTCAGCTGTGCAAGGGCAGCCTCTGGTCTGGGGGGGGGGGGGGGGGGTGAAAACACGGTAACCCTCAGGGGGTCCATCCCCCAGGCTTTCCTCACATACCTAATACAGGTGAAAATCACGGTTACCGTTTTTCATCTCTGAGCTGCAGCAGCTGAATGAAAGGTCTGAACGGGCGCTGTGGTAGATTATAAATAACAATGTCTGTCTCTGTGTTGTTGCAACTGAGTGCTGCGGCCTCCCAGTGAAGGAAGTGACTGAAAGGGTGGATGACTTTACTGCCCGTAAAATTGGGCAGGCCGCCCTCGCTGGAGAGACAGCCATGTAAAAAATAAGGTGTACATTTGCTGCAGTAGAATTAGTTCAAAAAGTTAAAAGTAAGAATGCATGTGTGAAAAATGACATGTTGAGGAAGTAGACTAAAACACAGAGGAGTGAGGAAGGAGAAGTGCAGTCCATCAGCTCTCTGCTTCACTCATATAAGAGCGACTGCCCAAATAAAGTCTGAGGCAGAGAAAATACACTATAACTGCTTCACATATTTCAAAGAAATAAATAAACTGTGAATATTTAAAGCAGATAAATAATATAAGGAATAGAAATGAATATTAAAGGAGAGAAGGAGACAAAGAGACACCAGAAATTCACACACATTTTTGGTCACAAGCTTAAAACTGTCTCAGTGAGAAAACAAACAGAGGAAACCCAACGGTGTCCTAACTGCCTGGGTCAGGTGCTCGGGTGTTACGCCACAAACTGAGTGGCTGTTAAAGGGAGATAATAAGTAAAATGGGGAACTAGCGTGGCAAGGGGTTAGATGTGAAGTGTGTGTGTGTGTGAAGGGGAAAGAGAACGAAATACTGCGTAAGTAATACATAATGATGGTCGTGGTAATAAGTAATAATAGACATGATCACAAAATGGGTAGAAGTATTTCCACGTGCTGACCTGGATGATTTAACTGTAGCAAAAGCACCAGCGAAGGAGACGATACCACGTTAGGTATCCCAGAGAAAATCTACAGCGACAATGATGGCACAGACTCTACAAACAGAGCTTATCATCCACAGTCAGAGACAGGAAACATTGGTTTTACTGTCTCAACTGGTGGTTCCAAATATGCATGTCACGCCAGCATCGTCAGGATTGACTCTTCTTGAGAAGATGTACGGCAAACCAGCTCAAAGTGGAATTTCAAAAGAACGGGTTGTGGCCTCGGGGATTTATAAGCAGGTGTTTTAAGAGATGATCGGTGTGTATTCAGCAGCTTCATGTTGGGCTCTGCAGCCTGTCCATTTCTGGCCCAAGCTCAGGCAGTTTGTCCGGCCCGACACATGACTGAATCTTAAATGAAATGTCATCTCAGTTTGTTGTGTACTCTTCGCTCCATTGTCTTCATGTTCATTTGAATGTCCTAAAAACTTGAGTTGGTTCTGGAGTTGAACATAATATTTGCATTTGCTCTGAATAAAGTTTATCATTAAGTTACTTGTGATAGAATTGATGTTAAATTTTGCTTTACTTCTGTCTATGTGTGATGTTTATGTCCGTCATCAACACATTGATATTGTTGTGCTGACCTCATACAGCATTGTGTACGTGTGTTTCACATTCACATGCTGAAGCCTGCCAACACTGGGCCTGGTTTTAACAGTTAGACTGGAAAAAAACTGGCGTCGGTGCTTTGTTGCCATATTACCTTCATCTTGGGATGAGTTGAGCCGCAAACTATCCATCAGTCCAACTTTGGTCCCAGCTGAAGTTTGTGTGGAGACTTTGAAATGGAACCAGCCTTCAGAAGTCGAGGCCTCTGAATCTGGACTGGGAAAAACAGAACAGCAGCAGCATCCAGTGGAGTTTAACAACTACTGCAGTCATGTTCCATCTCCAACTCTCTTCATACATTCAATTGTATTTGGAAAATTCATAACTACAAATAAAGTTGAGCTGATAAATCTGTGAACCTGAAAGATTTTAAATTAGGACTTGAAATACGGGAGTGAGGAAAACAAAGCACAGAAAATGACCAACTCACCCAATAAACTGCTGGTCTTCACTCAAATCTGGAGCTTTTTGTCTGAATTTGACTCATCCAGTGTTCATTACATCCAGAACAATGACATACCAACGTCTCTAAACCACCTGACAGACGTTTCCTCCAGATATTTTCTATCCCAGCTCTGGTTGGTAGCTGATTCTTTCAGGACATTCCAACATAAAACAATCCTCCGGTCTGTGACGGATTATATTTAAAACAAGCATCAATCTCTGGGGCTGAAAGATGAGGCCAAAACTTCAACAGTAAAAACTGCACTTCTTGTAGAGACCAGCTGAGACCGACCTCAAAGAGGATTCAACCCCCCCGACATAAAACAAGAGAAATAAACAGACTGTAGATGACGCCTCATTTCTGAGGAATAAAATAACATCATATATAAAAAGTTTTAGTGTTACAGATCAAATCAAATCAAATTTATTTCTATAACTCCAAATCATAAGGCTCTTCACACAGAGCAGGTCCAGACCAAACTCTGTATGGAGCTGTTAGAGAGACCAACGGAGGCAGAACCGGGCTCAGGGGGGGCTGAAGGAGAGGAGGGGGGACTCTGTAGAGGGATGGAGAGAAGATGACATGAAGATACAAACTGAACATCCAGAAAACAGTTTCTGTGCTCAGACGGACTCTAAAAGCTTCAAACAGGCCGTTCCTGTGAGACGGTGACATGATCGGATTACAGCTGCTTTTTCAAGAATTTTGGAAATGACAGGGAGGTTAGAAGTGAGTCCATAATCAGCCAAAACATCCGGATCAGGATCAGGTCTTTGGAGGAGAGGTTTAATAACGGCTGTGGATCATAAGCTCACATTGATCAGATCCAGAAGATCAGTTGATGTTTTAGATGAAGAGACTTTAGAAACTAGCTCAGAGAGATTTAAAGGTGAGAAGCTGCTGTATGATAGTGGACTTCTGCCAGTTGTAGGTAAAAGCTGATTTTTTCTGACGGTTAGAATTTTATTAGTAAAGAAACCCATAAAATCATCGCTGCTACAGGCAGCAGTTTAGTACAAGTGTAGTCATCAGACGCTGCTGGGCAACATTTCTACATGTAATAAAAGGAGATGTGTACATTTCCACAGTTTTATCACAGACACACATCATAACGGGAGTGTTTGTTGAAGCTGTTTTCGGGACTCTCTCTCAGGGGGTCTGGTGTTCTTGCTGTGTGAGGTTTTCCTTTTCAGTATTTCAAAATCACTACAATCATTGTTTTACGTGACATTCAATCTTGTGTCAGCTTTAACGTTCCATCACTGCTGCTGGTTTGTGTAACAGTCCCACATTTTTCCGCTTTCCTGTCTGACGTCCCGTCACCTGGCAGTGTAACCGGGCCTCTTTTACCGCTTGTCTGATATATGTCTGAAAACTGAATTTAAGAGATAAATGAAGATTAAATTCAGACTCCAACTGGCGACAAATGCGACCGCTAATTTTTAAATAGACAGATTAATAAATTCACATTTAAAATAAAATGATGAGGAAACTCAACACATTCACTTCTCCAGTACAAATCGAAAAATAAAAGTGCAGCAAATAAAAGCGGGTGATTAAAATCCGAATAAATCCGGCTGTTTCACTGTGAAGGGCCAAAAAGCCCAAAACAATGGAACATCATATAGAGCAAAAATTAACAAATACATCTGACTTCCCTGCAGGAAGCTAACACATCTGCTCTAACCTGTAGTCCCTTATTCACTCTGATCGTGGTTACAACTCTTTTATTTCAGAGTAAGAGCAAATCACTACTCAAGCTACTAGAACTTCACTCCCAGAATAAAATAAATCATCTGCAATCTGCACTCAATGGTCTTTTACGACTGTCACATGTCACATATTCAGCTCTAATTCCCAGAGCAGGAGAGGACCAGTGTCATTTAAACATACACAGTGTGAATCTGTTATAAAACTGGACAAACCTCACAAGCAGCATTATTTATAACAAGGTTCTGTCCTTCAAGTCAGAATCTGCTGACTCTGACAGTTTCTTTTGTTTATTCAAGGTTCATTTTGAGACTTTGAGGGATCAGAAATGAAATAAATTAAAAATGAAAAGGGTGGTAACATATGTATGTATTAGATTTCAGTTTTTTTAAAAATGAACTAAACCAAAACATTTTCAGTTTTCAACACTTTTAATACAAAACATAACAATCTGAACTTTCAAAAATATAATTGTGCAAATTTTTTCAATGTCCTTTCTTAAATGTCAAACATGCAAATGTCACTTTTTCTGCATCATGCTCCTTGATTACTGCGTATTTATTTACCTTCATGTCCTCACTACCACCTCGGGTCCTCCAGTCTTCCTGAGCTCCACCTTTAGGATTCCAACCAACCTCAGTCAAGAACAGACTTACTGAAATGCAGGGCTGGTTTTTGTCCTGTTCTTGGTTCCACTTGGGAAAAATACTTTTTTAGCTTATTTTTTAATATCCTTTAACTCACAGTGAGCAGAAACTGCCCGTGTGATCTGGTCTAGGCCACAGCGGGGATAAAATACTGGAGCGAGACGTCTTCATGCAGCAGAATCAGGTGGACGACTCTCTGATGGACAATATCTGTGGGGTGATGAGGACAATGTCAATCAACCAGGGATGCAAAAAACTGTAAGATGCATCGCTGGCATTGAAGCATCTGGGTTTCATTTTAAAAGCAATTTTCAATATTTCATTATTCCAGGTTACCATGTGAGCATTTTTTAGTGGCCTGTCATTAGTAGACTGGTTCTTTTAAGAGTTTGAACTGTCAGTCTGACAAAATAAGACATTTAGGAATGTGATCTTCAGCTGTTGGAGAATGTAATTTTACACATCAAAAGAATAATCAAATCATATCAATAATAATAGCTGCCACATTAATCATTAGCTGCAACCCAACACCATTCATACATAGAAAATATAACCAAAGTCTCAAAGAGCTGAATCTTGGATGTTTTTCTTTTTGCAGCAGCCAAAGTCATCGTTGACAGCTTCCTTGTGCACTCATATTAATGCAGTCCGCTGAGATGTTCCTGCATCATATCCATGTGGTTTGATGATAATGCTGACCATGATGATGTAGGAATAATCCTGCAGTCACAAGGCCACAACAAATCTCCTCAACTTTTTCCATGTGTACCTGGATGAAGGCTCACTTACTGCACATGGCCTTGCTGGGGTTGACCTGCTGACCCATGAGGAACTGCTGCAGCCTCCTGATGTCCACTCTGGCCTCAGCCATGGCCTCAGGATCCCTGCTCTGAGACTCACTGTCCTGTGAGGCGTCACCACCTGGAGGGGCAGGAGAGAACAAAAGAGGTGAGTTATGGGACCAGATCTGAACCACTGTGAGTCCCTACGTTAACTGGGAAAATAACAAAAAACACATTTTACCCCAGGGAGGGTTCCCCAGGTCTTTGAAGTGAGTGGTGACTGAAACCAGATCCGTCTCAATCTTCAGGTTCATCTCTCCATTCAGGTTGGCCTCGATTACCTGACACAAACACACACACACACACATAAACAGTAAACTCACGTACATCACCTCAGATTTTCTGCAGGTATCAGGAAGCTGAGCATGAGAAGAAGTTACTTGAAGCTTTTGCGAAATTTAAAGCTTACTGGGCTTTTTCTTAATGGTCGTACTTATGTCACAAATAAACACGAGAAAACATGTTTCTCTTCATTAGTCAGTCATATACACAATCTCCTCTCATCAACAGTCCCACAGGTGAACAGGCTGTAAGTTTAGAAACCACATTGGGTTGGAAGGGTTAGGGTGTGACCAGAAAGTTCAGCAGTTGAGGCTGTAATCATCACAGAGGGAGGGGGTAAAGAAAACAAACAAAAAAAAACACACACACATGAACAGAGTGGGATTAAGATCACACACACCAGATCATGAGACACTGGAATTATCTCACAAATGAATCTGGCTCTGATGGCGGGATAGTATGAAGAACAGGTCATCTTCATCTTCGAATCACTATATTAGTTCACATTGTATTAATTAAGGCCTCTAATCTGTCTGTTGACGATGAACTCAGTTGTGTTAAAATTACATAATTTGGTACATTTATTCACACTCAGACAAGGATTGGACAAATGTGACCCTACCAGGAAGTTGGAAAGGTTCTTCATCCTGTCCACAATGTTCTTCAAGGTCTTCAGAGGAGGTAGGTAGATACTGACCTAAAAGGGCACCCACAAGACAGGAACATCTTTTGAAAGTCTCCTGCACTTGTAAATGAAGACACATTTCAGAGGAAGACTGTCCTTTGACATGTGTCTTTTGTGTTTAGTTGAATATCTGGACATGTCCTGCACTTCCTGTCACTTACATCAAAGTCTGGCATGCTAGGCTCTTTGAATTCATACCACAGTTTCCGGGGGATGACATCAACTGGGACGTCATGAGTGACGACTCGGCTGATGCTGGACAGGGTGGGCTGGACAAACGGAGAGGGGACATCACCCAGTTATGTGTCTGATTCGACATATCATCATCAATCAGCTGCTTATTTCCACATTCAGCAGTTACAGAGCAACACGACCGTTCATGTGTAGCCCTGTTTGTGTCACTTGATTACTTCACTTGATCCAGTCCAGCAGTACCTCAACACCTCACAGCTGAAAGTAGCAGAGTGAACCACAACAAAGAGGAGCTGCAGATTCATCTGATGGTTCACATCATCATCATACCACATCACCTCACACGCTGATTACTCTGCCGGATTCTGCTGCTCACAAGTGGACAAAATGAGAACAATAAACCAATCAATCCGGCTTGTGTTCTGCTACTGAGCCTTTTTTCAGTCTCACCAGCTCTGCAGCGATGGTCAGGCAGGGACAGTGCTTCTTGGTCAGCTTTATTTTCACAGCTATAGCGTTCTGGACCGTCTTCAGGGCTCTGGACAGGTTCTCTGGAGTCACCTCCAGACAAATCTCATTGTCCTCAGCGGACACACCCTCCATCTGGTACTCATCAAAGAAGTTGGCCTGCAGGGATGAAGGACACACGGAGAGGATGAGCCTCTGCTTTCCACAGACCTTTAACGACTGAGGGATCTCTGTGTGTCGGGTTTAGAGTTACAGCTCAATCGTTCTCAGCTCCAGGATCTGAGGGATACTTGAACACGTTAAAGTTGGCTGTGTTTTCCTCCAGATGAAAGGTTGATCTGATGTGGAGGATAAACTCTCACCTGTGACAGCTCACACCACATGCTGACGCCTCCATTGGCCACTTTCCCGGACAGGACAAAGAACAGGTGGACCGGAGTCAGCCGGAGGACGCACATCTTGGTCAGCTTGGAGATGGTGGTGATGACTCCTGGGGAGGATGAGGAAGGACAGGGTTAATCCACAGACACGGACATGGACATGGTCAGATTAAACACCGGCTCTGTGTCTTTCCTACTTACTCATTATTTACTGGTAAACCAAGTACAAGCCAAATTACGACACGCTATTGGAGCTAAAGCAGCTAACAGAGCTAAAGAAGCTAAAAGCTAACGGAGCTAACAGAGCTAAAGAAGCTAAAGCTAACGGAGCTAAAGAAGCTAAAAGCTAACGGACTTACGGCTAAAATGGTTCAGACAAGCGACGTCCACTATTTTCCCCCTGAACTTCATCCTGAGTCCTGTTGATGAAACGGACCGCGAAGTTGTTCCGTTTTTCTGATTCACAAAAGAAAAATTAAAACTGTCCCCGCTTTGTTTGGTCCGCCCGCCTCTGCGGTCCGACAGAAACAGCAGCCGGGGGAACTAAAGTCTCTCTGAGTTATTTTTCCTTCTGTGTAAGTTCATTTTTTCCCTGTTGGTTCTTTATAAATAAAGGCTTGATTATTATTATTTGATCTGCAAATTACAAAATTCTCCCTAATCTCAGCTCACACTGAAACAAACAAATACCAGCTGTAATCCTTCATAAGATCCTTCAATATCTACCTGAGCCAATTTAAAGATTAGTTTTTTCTTCAGCTTTGGAACAACCTCCTCCTAAAGAAGCATGAGTGAGGGGAGAGAGATGTGAATTATTACAACACTTCAGAGGGAAATCATGTTATTTTTACTCACTGTTTAAATTTACAAAGAGAGATTTCCGTTTCGTATTTTCTATTCTTCATGAATTCAGTAAAACTTGATTTTATTTTCTGTGAGTAAAAGCAGTTGACACAAACATTTTAAATTTGTTGTGAGCTTCCAGGCTGACCCTGTATTTCTTATTATAAATCGACTGATGGAAATTTTTTATATTAGCTGACTTAGTCCTTTCTGTTGCTAAATTAAATGTGATAAATGTATTCTGGTTATTTTAGCCATTCATATCTTTACTTAATTTTATTTGGGAATTTATCAACTCTGCATCCTATTGGCTGTGTGCTCTGATGACGGACCAATCAGAGGCCACCGTTGGTAATAAAATTTAAAAGTGAGTCCACTCAGCTGGTCCCTCAAGGCGGCTCTGGGTCCAGGTCTGGGTCTGATCCGCATCACCATGGCGCCGCTGTTCATCCAGTCTGGAGTGAAATACGTCCGAGCTCTGCTCCCGGAGACCCTGTTGAGGTGGGTGATCCGGCTCCTGCACAGTCCTGGTCTAGGTTCTGAACTGAAGTGGTCTGCTCGTCTCCCTCAGGTCGGTAAACACAGTCCAGACCACCATCTCCCGGCACATCCTGTCCCCGGCCCAGCCCCGCACCTTTGCGGTGTGCTCCCAGACCCGCTGTCGGCGTCTGGTCCTGGGGGCCTCGTCCCTGGACGAGCTGCTGGATCAGGTCCTGAGAATGTTAGATCAGGAAAATCCTCTTCTGCCGGCCGCCATGTTGTCCAGGACTGAGTCCAAAAACCAGGATCAGGTCAGTCACGGGTTTCCTTTGTGTTCTCGGTGGTGGTTTCGGCTCTCAGGTTGCCAGGAGGTTTGTGCCGTCCTTCCTCTTCCTGACCCTGGTCCTGGAGGAGGACGGGACTGTGGTGGACTCAGAGGACTTCTTCCAGACTCTGCCCGACAACACGGCCCTCATGGTGCTGCAGGAAGGAGAGATGTGGACCCAGAACAAGGTGAGTCAGGGAGGACCTCCAATAATTAAAGTTTACTTTAAAACGTGACATTTTATTTCTCTGGAAATAATCCTCTTAACTCCCCCCAGGTTCAAACTGCTTCTTCTAACAACAGTAATAATGAATAATTATCTTTTTCAAAACTAGGCACAAGTGAGTCAAAATTGAAACTTTTAAATTAGTATGTCAAAAATGATCTAAAGTGTGGAGCTGATTCTGCAGGTCTGATCTGGTCTGCTGATCCAGCATCAAGCCACCAGAAGATTTCAAACTGCTTCCAGGCTCATTGGGGGATATCGGAGAATATTTGGAGGCTCCAGTCTGAGTCTGGTCTAAAGTTAATAAAAATCTGGTGTGGACACGTTAAACCTGAAGAAATAAAGCAGGTGAAAGCTCCTTTGGGTCTGTGCTTGAGATAAAAGGCTCTGGCTTCAGTCCTCCAGAGGACTGAACAACTTTTTAGCAGATTTTTAGTTGGGAGTTTACGTTTTTGGTGATTAAAATTGTTTTCGCAGCCACGAGATGAATCTGGGATTAGAAACGTCCTGATTTATGTAAAATCAAAACCGGGTCCAGATTCCTCAGCAGGGGGTTTGGTTTTCACTCACCAGCTCCTCCACCAGGTGGCGTCAGGTGTACATGTTGAACCTGAGTCCAGAACGCTGCAGTTTCAGCTTCTCTTTACTGTGCCACTCAGATCTTGCCAAGTTTCCGGCAGCCGAAGAGGAATGGGATTGCTAAACTGACCTTTGACCTCTACAAGCTGCACCCGAAGGACCTCCTGTGCTGCCTGGGAGTCAAGGCCACTCTGTATGAGATGTACTCGCTGTCCTATGACTTCAGGTGCACCACGGTGAAACAGGTGCTCAGGTGAGTTCCCCTTCACTCAGTGGTGGATCCAGAGCTCTCGATCCTGGGCCCTGATCTTCCTCGGCAGGTGGACTTGTCTGGGTTGTGCCGACTGACAGCTCTGGTGTTTTGGTTGCAGGTCGGTGCTGCGCTGCGTCAGCCACCTGAGCAGACTGGTGGGTCAGCTGCTGCTCTACACATCGTCCTCCATACTGCAGTTCACCAGAGACGACGACTCTTAGTGTGTCTGCCTCACACTCTGGTTTTAGAGAAGCTGAACGATCTTCCTGTTTGTCCAGATACTCAGCAGCAGGGTTTTAACTGATTAGATATTTTTATCTTTGCAAAGCTGTAAAATAAATAAAAATTTCCTGTGAATCAAATATTTATCTGGATCTGATTGCCTCTCTGTAAACCTGAAGGTCCTCGATGGTGGAAAAATATCTCAGATCTTTCTGTTTTTGTTTGACACTTTTAGAGCCACATTCAGTCTTTCCTGGTTTTTTTTTTTTCATTTTTTTAAGAAAGGCTCCAGATAATCAGCTGATTCTGACTCAGTTCAGACTCTGTTCTCTGTAGTAGCTCAGAAAACAAGAACTAACTAAAAACACACTCTGAATGTGTCCTTATTTTCCTGATTAAAGACTCTGAAGCAGAATAACGGAGGCTCAGAGACAGTCCAGTTCTGTGAGTCCAGCTCTGAATCTTCGACACCTGCAGGGGAGTTTTGCTTGTCAGGGAACATTTGCCAGACGGTTCCTCAGAGAGACGATGATGAAGAGCAGTCAGCTGCTGCTGAGGCCGGCCAGTGTCACTTTACACAGAACTGTGAGCCATAAAACAGGAATCCAGCAGCGGGACTCTACATCTGCTCTGCTCTCTGTGAGAACTGGAGGAATCTCTGCAGCCTCCTGCAGAGAAACGACCTGAAGAGCCTCCAAGTCCAGACTCAGTCCTCATCTAACACATCCACTGAAGGAAATCCTGTCACGTTTATATTTTATTGTTGATTCTCTTCCTCCATCTTGTGCTTCCTGCTCTGTTTCCCTCTAAATGGAGCTTCATTTAAAAATGAACATCATGTTGTGTTGAAGACTGTAAACTAGAGACTGAGACCATAAACTCATCAGGAAAACGTTTACTGAGGAGGAGGAGGGACATTTTCCCATAGACTTCAATATAAGAGAGGAGGGACATTTTCCCATAGACTTCAATATAAACCGACTTCGGACAGCCCTATGGTTAAACAGAACCCTGGGTGTCTGGACTTCAGCCGGTGTTATTATAACGTAGAAGGACCTTTAATGCCCCCCCCCCCGCCTGATCAGGGCGTGGTCGCGTGAACGCGCATGAGAGGAGGAGGAGCGCTCCTCGTTTAACTGAGGGACGGCGGCTCCGAGCAGGAGGACTGACAGACCGAGACCAGGACCAGGACCCAGATCAGGACCAGGACCAGCAGAGAAGAAGAAGAAGAAGAAGTAAGATGAGGGAGATCGTTCACATCCAGGCCGGACAGTGCGGGAACCAGATCGGGACCAAGGTACAGACCGGGTTTAATTCTGAGGGTCAGACTGAGGACCAGAACCAGATCTCTGGACTCAGTGAGGTCACTGTTTATGTTGTCACCGGTTCGGGACGGGGAAAGGTCCACTGACCCATAAAATACCTCTGCACCACGTGACCTGACTGATCAATACTTTAAAGGATCAGTTCAGGGAGGAAAGGAGGCAGGAAAGGAGTCAAGGACCGAGGGAGTGAATGAGTGAACTTTTACTGGCCTGTCCTGTAAGAAAGCTATCCGGGGGGGGGGGCTCAGTGAGCCACTGAAAGACTATTCCAGGAATCTGGGTGAACACACACACACACACACACACACACACACACACACTCACACTTGGGCTCTGAACAAACACACAACTATTCTAGTGTGAGTCTTAAAAGTTAAATTAAGTGAAGCTAACAAATGGGCGGAGAGACAGCAGGTCACTGTGGAAACAAAGGATGCTGGGTAATATTGGAAAGAGTGTAACTCACCAACAAACAGCCGGGCTGTAAATGAGGACCAGCTGTTCAGGACTGAAGATCCACCTGGTGGTTCAGGTCAACGCACACAGACAAACACACAGTGAAAAAGAAATCGGGTGGACGGACACGATGCTGTGTCTCCAGAGGTGGTGGAGACGACTGCCGTCCTCCGAGTCTCCACAGACTGTGACAGCCTCGACCTTTTTAAAAACATGAAGTTACATGATCTGTTCTGAAGTCTGTTGGGGTCAGAGGGGACAGGAAGTCACGTGTCTTTTCTTCTTCTTCTCTCCTGCTGTGACTCAGTTTTGGGAAGTGATCAGCGACGAGCACGGCATCGACCCGGCGGGAAACTATGTGGGTGACTCGGCCCTTCAGCTGGACAGAGTCAACGTCTACTACAACGAGGCGTCCTGTAAGTACAGCCGAGTCAGCGTGAGTCAGCGTGACTCACTGAGGTCAAAGTTCAACTTCTACTAAAAAATTAAACACACTTCAAACTAACCAGAACTTCATCCATCGCTGCAGCTTCGGTTTCATCTTTTCCTTCGTTCCATTTGAATTGTCTTTTTCTGTATTTAAATTTCTTTTGAATTTGATTCATTTCATCTTCCACTCCATCAGCTCAGCAGGCTGAGTTCATGTGCGAAGCTCTCGGTTACACCAGTTTGTGACTGATTTAAAAAAAAAAAAAAGAAAAAGAAAAAGCCCAGCTGCATTCTGGGAAAACAAAATGATCTTATTTCACCACACGTAGCTCCTTTTTTCAGTGTACGGACTGAAGATTCACTGACTCGCTCAGCTGATGGGAGGCGTCTCCCTTTTGCTCTGATTGCCCTGAAGGTTTATTTTATACATTTTATTAGATTCAAACCTGAACAGCCTGGAAGTTAAAGTCTGCTTCACGTCTCCCAGTTTAAACGTCTGGAAGAGGTTTTATAGTCGGCTCCTTCCAAGATGGAGCACCTTCTGTGAAACAAGGCAGGGCTGACCTTCCTTTGTGTGTTTGTGCAGCACATAAATACGTCCCCCGGGCGGTGTTGGTTGACCTGGAACCAGGAACCATGGACAGCGTTCGCTCAGGTGCCTTTGGACAACTCTTCAGACCGGACAACTTCATCTTCGGTAACAATCACAACCTTTTCTGGACTCATCAGATTCTTTGTCTGAAGTGAAACAGTTTGTTTTTTTTTTCCACCTGTTGTGGGGTTTATATATCACTTTGATTGTTTTAGCTCAGTGTTTGGTCTCCACCACCCGTGGGAATCACCTAAAAGCTCCTCTAAGTTCAGCAGCTGCTCTCTGCTGGAAACACGGAGACAGACCTAAAAGAGGCAGCTTCAGAAGTCGTAGTGACGCAGCAGCAGCATGAACTCACTGAACGCTTTTATAAACTGTCACACATGAAATCTAATCCAGCAGCTCCACAGACCTCCTGTCCCCGAAAACTGGGTCACCACGACAGTCCGGGTCCGCACACATGATCCCATCTGTTGTGCTGATCATTTTACATTTCACGTGCGGATTCTCCCTGATCTGATTGGTTGTCTGCAGGTCAGACAGGTGCGGGGAACAACTGGGCCAAAGGTCACTACACGGAGGGGGCGGAGCTCGTGGACTCGGTCCTGGATGTTGTGAGGAAGGAGTGTGAGCACTGCGACTGTCTCCAGGTGAACACGACTGCTGGACTCTGTCTGACAGGAGGCAGAAACAATCTCATTGGTTGGCTAAAACCACTGTAGGCGGAGCTAAAGTACAGTTTACTTTTTTCATGTTTATTTAATTTATATTTACTTGTATGAATCCTGAATTACCAACCAGGTTAAAATCAGATCCAAGTTCTTATTGTTGGAATCTAATCATTCTGAGATCAGATTAAATGAGTCACTCACTTTAAAATGATAATAAATCAGATTAAGCTGGAGTTGTTGGTTGTAATCAGCTTTAGAACCAGCTGCTTGTGTTTACATATGAAACTAATAGGTAAACAAATAAACGAGTAAACAGAGCGACTCCTCCTGTGTGCTGTGCCTCTCAGGGTTTCCAGCTGACTCACTCTCTGGGCGGCGGCACCGGCTCAGGCATGGGCACCCTGCTGATCAGCAAGATCCGGGAGGAGTATCCGGACCGGATCATGAACACCTTCAGCGTCATGCCCTCACCGAAGGTACGAGGAGGAAACTCGTGGAGCTCTGCCTCCGTGACCTTGTTTGACGTCGGTTCTTCTTTTCACCCGTCAGGTGTCGGACACCGTCGTGGAGCCGTACAACGCCACCCTGTCGGTCCACCAGCTGGTCGAAAACACAGACGAGACCTACTGCATCGACAACGAGGCGCTCTATGACATCTGCTTCCGCACTCTGAAACTCACCACGCCGACCTACGGAGACCTCAACCACCTGGTGTCGGCCACCATGAGCGGCGTGACCACCTCGCTCCGTTTCCCCGGACAACTCAACGCAGATCTCCGCAAGCTGGCCGTCAACATGGTGCCTTTCCCCAGACTCCACTTCTTCATGCCGGGTTTCGCTCCTCTGACGGCGAGGGGTAGTCAGCAATACCGAGCCCTCACTGTTCCCGAGCTCACGCAGCAGATGTTCGATGCCAGGAACATGATGGCGGCCTGTGACCCTCGCCACGGCCGCTATCTGACCGTTGCCACCGTCTTTCGGGGGCCCATGTCCATGAAGGAGGTGGATGAGCAGATGCTGAACGTTCAGAACAAGAACAGCAGCTACTTCGTGGAGTGGATCCCCAATAACGTGAAGGTGGCCGTCTGCGACATTGCTCCACGCGGGCTGAAGATGGCCGCCACATTCATTGGCAACAGCACGGCCATCCAGGAGCTGTTCAAGAGGATCTCGGAGCAGTTCTCGGCCATGTTCCGCCGAAAGGCCTTCCTCCACTGGTTTACCGGAGAGGGCATGGATGAGATGGAGTTCACCGAGGCGGAGAGCAACATGAACGACCTGGTGTCCGAGTACCAGCAGTACCAGGAGGCCACCGCCAACGACGGCGAGGAGAACTTTGAGGACGAGGAGGACGAGATCAACGAGTGAAGAGCTCGGACACGGTGACGAAGGTCTGAGACGACAGAAGGAGGGGAATCATGGGATGTCAGAACAATAACTCAGGTCCAGTTGTTCTGAAACAATCAGACAGTTTGACATTTGAGAAGTGATTCAGTAGAAAATATAAAAATATGCAGCAGCTGAAGATTTCCAGATCCAAACACATTTTTGGGAACCAATCCGGAATCTTTCACAGACCTGAAATCTGTTGGAAAGACAAAAAAATGAACTAACTGATCAATCTGAAGTGAAAATAATCATTAGATGTGTCATTAAAACTGAGCAGAACGACCTTTTCTAATCCAAAAGATCGTAAACTCACAATTAATGATGAGACTCGTAACTTTGACAATATTTATTATTAACTTTTATCTGAGGAGGTTTCCTGATTACTGATTACTTTGATGTTCTCTGTAGGCGGTTTCCACGGCAACAGACGACGGCCCTGTTGTCTAACTAAGACTCTGTTGTTGGTCTCAGTATTAAACAGTGTTGACCTAAACAAATAAAAAAAACTCTGATGAATTCTCTGACGATCACAAGATGCTAAAAGTGGGATGATGAAACAGACACACACATTTGTACTGAACTGTGTTTGTTGTTTTCAAACTGTGACTTTTGTACGTGTGAGTAGGTAGCGAGGTTGAAATAAATAAAAGCTTCTTTTCGAGGCCTTGAATCTTTGCCTGTCTGCTGTGTTGTTTGTGTGTTGTGATATGTAGCCGAAGCTTATCAACGTCACCGTAGATGAACATTAACTGATTTCACTTCTGCATTTTGTGAATTTACGTCGTTTATCAAACAGTTAATTTCTTCTATTTCTTTGTGTTTCTAAAAGTTTAGTTGCGATCTGAAACTCCAGCAGAACTGAAGGCCTCAGCAGTGTTGCTGTAAACTTGGCAGCGGGAGGAAAAGTTCAGGTTGAAGAAGTGAAGGTTAAATAGCTGAGGGTGAAGTTAAATCGTAAATAGTATAAACTGTGTCAGGACACTCAGGGTTGTTTATACGGATGAACCTCTCAGGTTTTGTTTTCACAGATGGAGAGATAAAGCCAGATAGTTTGGAGTTGGAGTTGCAGCTGCTGTGAGCTGACGTGAAAAGTGTCGATGATGCTGTTTGAGTCGGCCGTCCACGGCCCGTTAATCTCCCACAGAGTTGATTTCCCAGCAGTTCTGTTTGTGTGGCGGATTATCAGCCTCATAAAAACGCTGGGCTGGTGTCTGTGAGAGCTGACGTCTGCGTCTCTTTGTGTCGCTCAGCAGAACTCGGGAAGCTCTGCTCCAAACATCGGCACTGTTGCCATGGTTACAGGACGCCGAAAACACCTGAATGAGGTTTTCTGATGAAATGATGTTCATTTTTTTTTTTTTAATTGATGTCTTTTCCTCCAAGCTTCTCCTGGATTTTAAAAACCAAACAGACAAACCAAAGATAGAAGAAAAAGGTGACATCATTGACAGGAAGTCAGTCTAAGGGTTAAAACTTAAGGTCACCGAAGTTCAGACTCTGTTTGAGTGACATCTTCTAAATCGACACGACTCAACGGGAACTAAAATGAGGCTTTCCTTGGCAAAATAAAATGTGACTGAAGTTGTTTTTGTCTTCCATCAGGAGCTGGGACGTAGAGCGGAAGTTTGATGAGCCAATCAGAGAGCAGGGAGACAACCGGAGTCCAGTCAGCTGAAGGCAGAGGCGGGACACCGATAAAAATCCTGCATCATTCATGATCTGATTTCTCTTTTGGTGTTGAAGCAGCCGGACTGATCCAGGATCAGAGTCTGAGTCTGGATCTGGAGGTGTTTTCAGGTTTTCTTTAAACCTCAGAGCTGGTGAGAGCGACTGAGGACCGTCATGACCTCCAGCTGTCCCAGCAGGAAACTACAACTTCACATACGGACTTTTACATTTTAATGAATATATTTATTTAAGTTTTACCGTGTTTCCAGCTTCTGTTGTTTCCAGCGGTCTCATTCTCCAAATCGGCTTTTACCAAACAGCGAGGGCCCAATTCAAGATGTGGCCCAGGTGCGTTGTGGGAAATGTAGGCGCCTGTGGTCTCCGGTTTGGATACTTCTTCATCAGCTCCTGTGAATTTATGAAGAGAGGAGACTCTCAGAGTGGAAACACAAAACACAGAAAAGTTTCATCTCAATGAGGCCAAAGATAAAAACACTCATCAACTCAACGCAGGAATTCCCTTTTTGGTCTCCTTTCCTCGTTTCCTCGTTTCCTCGTTTCCTTCCTCTCATGTAGTTTTCATGAGTGGCCACTTGGCGGCGCTGCTGAACAGTTTTACCTTCAGTGAATGAACAATTAAACTTCACTGCTGTGTCTTTGTGTGTCTGTGTGTGTGTGTGTGTGTGTGTGTGTGATTTGCTGAAGCAGCAGTTTGTGGGAGAGCCCGTGAGATCAGTAGCTGCCTCTAACGAGCGACCTCAGGTAATTGGCTGTGATTAGTGTTTGGCTCCAGCATGGAGGACGTTAACGAGCCGACGAGCTCGGCTGGAGCTCCTGGACTCTCTGACCTGGTTCTGGTTTCCTCTCTGGAGGCCGAACCTCCACCGACTGCAGCTGAATGAAGCTGTTTAGGTCATGTGATCTGAGGTCAGTTAGACATCCTCGAGGAAACAGACAGGACTCTGTTCTCAGGCCTGATTCTTCAGACAGGTGGTCCATAAAGATTTGGGGGGGAGTACAGTCCAATTCTGCTGTTTGAAGCCTTCAGTCTGAAGTTTGTCCGTCCAATCTCTGGATGAGACGCTGAACTTGGAAACAGTTTTAGATTCAACTTTTTGTTTCCAGGCAGAAAGAATGAAACACGTCAGATTCAGACTCTGGTCTGACTGATCCATCATTTACTGCAGCAACAAGCAGCTGAACGTCCCACAGAGACGTTAAAGGTTATAAATGACCCCTAAACTCTGCGGTCTGTTTTTCCCGCCGCTCAGTGCTGCTCGTTCTGAACCGGACTGGACTTGAGGATCCGGTCTGAGAGTTAGACTCAGTCTGACGTTTCCATCTGAATGTTTGCAGAAAAAAGAAATTAGACATGTTTCCTCTGGAGCTGGAGGAGATTATAAAAACTAGAACATCAGGCCTTTTGGTGTAACGTCATCACAAAAACTTTACTTCCTGGTTGTCACACAGAAAGAAACTCAGACACACTGAATCCAAACCGAAATCATAAATCAAGCTGTTGTCGAGGTTGACTCGATCGTGAAAGAGGTGTGTGTGTGTTTTTCTGTCCTCTAGTCTTTAACAGATATTTAATCGCAGCTTAAATTATTCTATTAACCACGTTAACGACCTGTGTGTTTGTGTGTGTGTGTGTGTGTGTGCGTCTTCACACACACACACAGTAGCTGCCCTCTCTTCATGTCTGCGGGACTTTATTGGCATTATACAAATAGAACAATTACCAACATGCCTTGGACCTTTGAGCAGCTTTTTATTTGAGCGGTCTCCATGTATGGGCTGGGGGGGGGGGGGGGGGGGGGGGTGAGGCAAGGAAAGGTGGGGGAGGAAGAAAGTGAGAGCTTTTAATTTGGCAAGGTTCAGTGAAGCGGCAATGTGGGGACTGAACCTTAAGAGGAACTGGCTGCCGGTGGTAACGGGTAAAGGGGGGGGGGGGTGGTAAAAAAGGGGGTGAGGGTTGGGGGAGGTTCAGGTAGCATGTAAAGATATGGGAGGGGGGGGTAAGGGAGTGTAATGAGTGGGGAGTAGTGAGTGGGGGGATGGTCTAGTTCGAGCAGAGGAGCCGCCTCCATTCTCCCCTGAGGACACACAACAACACAAAGAGCCCTCCCCCTCTCCCTCTCTCTCCTCCCCTCGTCTCGTCTTCTCTATCTCCCCCTCCTCGTCACGCCCCTCACTCCGCCTCTCTCTCCCTTCTTCTCCCCTCCTCTCTCTCCCTCTCTCTCCCCCTCTCTCTCTCTCTCCCTCCCCCCCACTCCTCCCTCTCTCTCTCTCCCTCTCTCTCTCCCTCTCTCTCTCTCCCTTCCCCCCCGCTCCCCCTCTCTCCCTTCCCCCCGCTCCCTCTCCCTCCCCCCTCCCCCCCCCCCCTCTCTCTCCCAGCCCAGCAGTGTGAGCGTCACACAGAGTCAGGCAGCAGCAGCAGCAGCAGCAGCAAGGAAACCAGATCCTCAGGAACACCAGACGTTGCGGCCGCCTGACAGTCCAGGATCAGGGTTTAGGGGATCCTGCTCTGGTCCTCGGTCTGCTGGGAAAGTCCTCCTGTTCGTCTCCAGGAGCATCTTTGTGGACCGAGACCAGCTGACGACAGGATCAGTTTACCATTGATTTCCACAAAGGAGGACGAGACCTGGACCTGACCCACGAGCAGCAGGACCCCTGAAAGGTTCCTGGTTCTCCTCAGACCTGCAGAGTTAAAAACTGGTTCTTTGGTCACCACTGGATTCTGACCTGGACCGAGACCTCAGTACAGTTCAGGAACTCTTGAAGGGTTGGATCCTGGTTTTGTCAATCAGCACGTGAAGGAAAAGAAGGTCTGATCCACGACTCAAAGGAAAACCAGATCACTGAGGACCCGAGGAAAGATTTCAGGATCTGAGACTCAAAGCTGCAGAGGACGGGTTTATGAAATCCTTCGAACGAACACAGTGAGTCGGGAGATCGGTCTGACAGCCGGGGTTCTGCTGCAGCTTCAGAACAGATGGAGGACAATTCCAGACCACCATCAAGACCTGCAGGAGACTGGATTACAGCGAGGAACGGGAAAACCGTTTTAACCCTTCAGTCTCTTCAGAATCTCAAGAGACCTCAACTAAGAAAACCATCATCATCCTCCGAGATGGCGAGGAGTTAACTCCGAGCTGCAACTCCAGGACTCAGCTTCACTGGCTCAGGATCCACTTCACGGGCTCGGTGAGTGACAGTGCCTGGTGGTGGATCTGGAGGGTCATTCGGGGTTTTGGATCCTGGTCTGTTGTGATAGTCCAGAGAGTTCAAAGCAGGTTTCTCTGTTTCCATCAGCGATGATCAGTCAGGATGAAGGAATGTCCCTCTGAGGGAGGAGGCAGAGTCCAGATCTGGTCTCAGCACCAAACCCCTCAGATCTTAAAAATATCTGGTTTTATCTCGGGGGGGCACTTTGTTAAAACAGCTGCAGCAGCTGCAGCATCTTCGCCACCCACGTTCCCACCAACAGGAAACAAACGCTGACATTTCCAGCAGCTCGCCATCTCCTGTTTGACGGCGGCGCTCTGTGATCCAGATCGGAACAGAAAAAGTCCACCGACTGCATGCAAGTATCTGATTGTTTTCCTCGCCGAACCAAAACCGCATCAGGAAACTGAATTCAGGTCTGGTTGAGTGTTCGGTTCCTCAGTGACGTTTCTGAAGCTGCTGCGGGACAGAAAACAGAGTCAGTCAGAGGAAACTACGGTGGCCCTGAGGGCTCGACACACCTCAGCTTAAGGAGACAGTTCAGAAAACATCTTCATCAATTTGACAAAGTGTTGGTGAACCTGCTGAGGCGCGTCCCAACACTTTGTTGTGTTGTTGTACCTGCAGCACGTTTGTGTATTTTTGATGTGTCGAGTGTGTTGAGCTCTCAGAGCCACTTTGGGGAAACAGAGAGGCGACGGGTGTCTGAGCGGCGCTCCTCCTGAACTCTCCATCAACTTAAAGAATATTTTATTACTTTCAATTTCCTTAAACTCCAAAAATCGCCCCGAACAAGCTGAGAAAGAAGTTTTCCCGCTCTGCAGGAGGGAAAATGTTGAAGACCAAAGTGTCTTCGCTTGTCTTCGCTCTGTCCATCTCTGACAGCTGCAGTGAGACCACGATGACCGAGGCTCCGAAATAAACTGTTTGTTTTCATGTCGCTCTTGGAGAGAAGATGGATCAGCAAAGAATCCAGTCGACAGGGAATCGAACCGACAACTCAAAATATTAAAGTCCGTCAGGTCATAAATCATCATGTTGTTGATCCTCTAAAACGAATAAATAAACAAATAAACGAGGTGCCGTCATTTACCAGGTTCAGACGGATCCGGATGGTCCTGAACTGGTCACTGATCTGTGTTTAAAAATGTCTTGTTGTGAGTTTGTTGTGTGTCCAGGTCTGAAGCGGATTGTGTTTCTCTGTTGACACAGATCTCACACATCAGGAAAAATCCGAGCTGCCAAACGTCTTCGCTCGTGTTTCTCTTTTCTGACACGAAGGAAAATTTTCTGAATCTATTTTTTTTTTTCTATCGAGGCTCATTAAAAGGCGGAGACTCTTCCCTCCATCCGGCGGTCTGAAGGTGATTCTGACGTCGGAGCTCCACAGAAACAGGAACTCAACGCCACGGGAGGGTGATGTGAACGTGTGAATGTGTGTGTGCGTGTTAACGTCCATGAAGTGTGTCTTTTTAACAGGAACTACAGACTTTTGGGGAAAATTTTGCATGCATGCTCACATTTTCATCCATGTGTGTGTCCAGATGCCTGGTTGATCTGTAACCGCGGGCCGGAGACCCACATCACACGGCGTGATGGCAACTCGGCTGCTGCTCATTTATTTCCTGTTGCTCAACATCTGTTGAGTCGCTGCGAGGAAAATAAATCCAGTCTCAGCATGAGCCGACAAAACCTCCATATATTTCTCCCGTGGAGCCGAGATGGAGGTCAGGCTCGTCAGGAACGTGCTGCTCTGATTGGATGATTTGGAACAGTTCTCTTCTTCTTCTGTCTTTGAGCGTTGTTTTTTTTTTTGTGTCTTTTCATGGAAAGAAAAAGGAAAATTCTGAGTGACGCTGATACTTTTCATGATTGAACACAAAAGTTTGGATCTCAGATTCCTCCAGTCATTTTGAATTGACTGCAAAGGATCTTGGGAGACACCCGATGAAAGTGTGTTTCCAACCTGGTGAAACTAAATACGCTGACGATGGAATTAATAATGTTTTAATCCAACTCTCCGTTTTTAATCCGGAGGGAGAAAAATAAAACTGTTTCCTCGCTGACTGAACTTGTTTCTTTGGAGCGCCACGTTTAGTTTTTTCACTCCAACACGTTTCTGCTCTGCAGCTTCCGTCTTTAGTCTTTTTAGCAGCGAGCTCAGAGACTGTTCAGGGGACATTTTTTTTCAGAGGAGGATTTTGTGCAGACAGCGGCCGCCATGCTTCCTGGAGGCCTGGTGGCGGGCGGCGGCAGGCTGTGCCTGCTCCGGTGGCTGGGCCTCCGGCTCTGGTCCCGTCGTGGGACTCTGGTGTTCGCTCTGCTCTGGTTTGGCTCCTGGTTGTTCCTGAACGGCCTGGTCCTGGTCCACAGGAGCATCATGTCCGACTACTGTACCGACGACAAGAGCAAGAGGATCCTGCAGAGACTGGTGAGTCCGAGCATCAGCTGATTACAGAGTCTATAAACCTGGACCAGCACCTTAAACTTTAGTCTATCTAATGACCATCAGGACTCCACTGGCTGTAGTCAGAAGTCAGGTTGTATTGTAATGTCCCTCCTCCTCCCTTATATTGAAGTCTATGGGAAAATGTCCCTCCTCCTCCTCAGTAAACGTTTTCCTGATGAGTTTATGGTCTCAGTCTCTAGTTTACAGTCTTCAACACAACATGATGTTCATTTTTTAAATGATGCTCCATTTAGAGAAAGGAGGGGAGGGGTTAGGGGGCGGGGCTACTGTGTGACTGACAGACTGGGTGACCCATCAGGGCAGAGTCCAGAGCAGGTCAGATCCAGACTAATGACTAACTGGAGGCTTCCAACCAGCAGCTGTCAGACATTCTATCTGGACTGACAAAGTCGTCTGGATGAGGATCGTTTAGCGGCTGCAGCCTGAAACTCCACTTGAAGCCCAGCTGAGCTGTGATTGATTGGTTCGTGTTTCCTGCTCTTCCAGTAAACATGTGACAAAGAAAAAAAAACAAGTTTTCAGCACAAAGACAGACATGTCGGACCCGTGTTGATGAAACTGGGCTGAAACCAGCTGCCTTTCTGCACATGAGAGGCGTCTCCAGTCGGGCTCCCCTGAGGCTGCTCCAGCTACAAACAGCTGGATTGACTCTGTATTGAGTCATCTGAGGATTGAAACCGTTCCAACGCCGTAACATGAAAGGAATCCTCTGTGTCGGCGGTGACGGAGTGGAGGAACAAGAAAAAGAGAAGAGAGCCTCTTATCAGTGTTTACCCAGAGTGCACCAGGAGATGAAGCAGTAGATAAGGTAGACAGAGCTATTGACCTCCGGTCGTTTATCTCCCCCCGCTGTAAACGTCTGAATGATGAAGGCCGCTGATGTCAATTAGAACTGCAGGTCGTCCTCCACAACATAAATATTCTCCATGGACAGACGAGTGTCGGGCTGAGCGTCAGTTGTCCCATTAACTGCAGGCTCACCGCAGCTTTGACTGGTTTGTTTCCTTCAGGACAAAATTGACTTGGACCTGTAACGGAAGCCCCCGAGGGGCAAAAAGACTGCTCTGACCCCTCAGGGTGAAGTGGAACTTGTTTTTTAAATATTGACACAAACATCTCAAAAAAACATTGGACGGACAGTTATTGGCTCCATTCTACTACAGCAGGCTGAAATGTGTGTATTTATCAATGAAACAAAATGTTGTCCTTGAACGCACCACCAACTTCCCCCTCCTTCCCGTTCTGTTTCCCTCTAAATGGAGCTTCATTTAAAAATGAACATCATGTTGTGTTGAAGACTGTAAACTAGAGACTGAGACCATAAACTGATCAGGAAAACATTTACTGAGGAGGAGGAGGGACATTTTCCCATAGACTTCAATATAAAGGAGGAGGAGGGACATTTTCCCATAGACTTCAGTATAAAGGAGGAGGGGGGACATTTTCCCATAGACTTCAGTATAAAGGAGGAGGGGGGACATTTTCCCATAGACTTCAATATAAAGGAGGAGGAGGGACATTTTCCCATAGACTTCAATATAAAGGAGGAGGAGGGACATTTTCCCATAGACTTCAGTATAAAGGAGGAGGGGGGACATTTTCCCATAGACTTCAATATAAAGGAGGAGGAGGGACATTTTCCCATAGACTTCAATATAAAGGAGGAGGAGGGACATTTTCCCATAGACTTCAGTATAAAGGAGGAGGGGGGACATTTTCCCATAGACTTCAATATAAAGGAGGAGGAGGGACATTTTCCCATAGACTTCAATATAAAGGAGGAGGAGGGACATTTTCCCATAGACTTCAGTATAAAGGAGGAGGGGGGACATTTTCCCATAGACTTCAATATAAAGGAGGAGGAGGGACATTTTCCCATAGACTTCAATATAAAGGAGGAGGAGGGACATTTTCCCATAGACTTCAAAGTGGTTTGGAGCCTTCTTAAAGGAACAAACCTCTTTAACTTCTTTAATTTCTTTCCTGCCGCCAAAACAAACAAAGATTCAGATTGGTGATGTCACAGTATTGTTGGGAACGCACGGCACCAGACACACACTGTTGTTGTTGTTGTTGTTGTTGTGAGTCAGACACACACAGAGAGAAATCCATCCTCCACCACACAGGCTGCAGCTCTCCTACCAAACAAACAGAAACTGTGAGTCCGTCCGTCAGGCCGGCTCTCTCATCTGTTCTGAAACAGAAAGAGACGGAGCGACCAAACCTGCTGGTGCGTTCACTGACTGAAAACCAAACCTGCCGGTGCGTTCACTGACTGAAGACCAAACCTGCCGGTGCGTTCACTGACTGACGACCAAACCTGCTGGTGCGTTCACTGACTGACGACCAAACCTGCTGGTGCGTTCACTGACTGACGACCAAACCTGCTGGTGCGTTCACTGACTGACGACCAAACCTGCGGGTGCGTTCACTGACTGAAAACCAAACCTGCCGGTGCGTTCACTGACTGACGACCAAACCTGCCGGTGCGTTCACTGACTGAAGACCAAAGCTGCCGGTGCGTTCACTGACTGAAAGCCAAACCTGCCGGTGCGTTCACTGACTGAAGACCAAAGCTGCCGGTGCGTTCACTGACTGAAGACCAAACCTGCCGGTGCGTTCACTGACTGAAGACCAAAGCTGCCGGTGCGTTCAGGCTTGTCTCAACGTCTTCAGGTGTTGTAGCAACATGAGCTACAGTCTCCTCTGACTCTCCGCTCCATTCTAGAGCTTCTCGAGCTGCCGTGGAATCGGCAGACGTTTGGATTCAGAGAAACGTGACCCTGCTGAAGGAAGACCGGCGTCCTGAACTGTTGGTGTGACGGTGACGGCGTTCGTTTGAACACGTGCTGCCTTTAAGATCAGAAGAAATAAAGACGTGACCAGTTTGCACGTTCATCTGCTGCCGTGGATCATAAATCTTCGGCGTCTGATCTGAACTGATCTCAGAGCAGCAGGAACCGACATTTGTCTGCAGCCGCTCCGCCGTCGAAGATCCCATGATGCCTCACTCTCTGTTTGTCACGGACAGGAAGTCAAACACCGCCTGACGCCACTTCCTGTTCTGCGCTGTGAAGACGGGACTTTGTCCAAACAGACATTCGTGGTCTGGTGCTCCTCCAGCTCCTGCAGCCTGATCTGGATTCCTCGGGGCCGGTCTGGGGTGTGTCGGTGTTTTCATTCTGAACGTGGTGTTGATCTGATGTTTGGCTTTTGGATCCTGATGAAGGATTTAAAGTTTCATTTTAGGATCATTAGGTGGTTTCGAGGGATGATTCTGGTTTATTACATTTTGGGTCGCTGCAGAATGTGATTAAACTCAGTGTGGATGTTTATTTGTGTGTAAGAGTGATGGGACAAAGATAAAAATACACTCTTGGGAAACTGAGCGGAGTCCGTTGGTGTCACAGCTCCGTCCTGACGTCTCGCACAAAAACAAACCAGAAGAGAAAAATCTGTAGCTTTATCTTGTTTCCCGGTTTGGAGATAACGTTCCTGAAATATGCGTCTGAGGCCCGATCTGCATCCATCCTGCTGTTCTGTGTGAGAAAACACATCAGACGGGATCTAAACCCCCCCGAACCCCCGAACAGCCGCTTCACACCCTCCAACATTACAACATCAAACACAAACCTCCATCTGGACTCTGGATCTCGCTGAGAAGAGGCAGCAGCTTCAGGACTTTAAGGACTTCGGCCTTTTTTTTTTTTTTTTTTTAGGAAGCTCTTCACACAAATTTAGAGCCAACTGGGTTTAACCGTTTATTTTTACAAACTGGGCTCCATAAACTGAGAGTCCATAAAGTTTTTCAGGTTCAACAGCATCAGTAACATCAGGCGGGACTCTTTTAGAGCCACATTCAGTCTCCACATCTTCAGCTCAGCTCCAAAGCCTCTAATGCTCTAAATATCTGATTGTCTTTATTCTGTCAACACAATAAACATTCAGGACTGATCCAGAGACTCTGAAGGAAAATCCATCTGCCCCCGATTAAAGAGAACAGAGAGAATCAGCTGATTCTGAATATGTGGAGATGAATTAAAGTCCGTCAGAGATAATTCCTGTTCAGGGTTCAGACTGAGCTCATGTTTTTTGAACTCACTGATTATTTCTCTCGGACAAAGCGGAACGTTTCCTGTTCTGTTGGCTTCCATCTTCTGCTGTGGAGCGTTTGTGTTGTTGTAGTCGGAGCCCACATGGTTTCTGTATGTTCCTGCTGATCCCTGACTATTTATGGTCTAATCTGTTCGTCCCTGCATGTCTCTGGCATTCCTCTGCCTATTTATGGCTGTCGCAACATTTTTTATGGCCTACCTCTGTTTTTCATGCTGCCTAGTGTGTTCCTTAACGGGGACGTGAGACAGAGGACAGTGAGTCGGCTCGCCAGGAATCTAACTTGGTACATTTGGGCATTTATGGCCTCCTTTAACTGAGGCAGTCACAGACTCAGACCAGGACCAGCTCCTGTGGAGCCTGCTCTTCTTTTCTGTCAGTTTCTCTGCAGGACCGTGAACTTTGTGACCTTCAAAAAAAAAAAATCCAAACTGCCGGTGAACACCGCGAAGTCAGACTGAGGCCAGACGAATGTTAACTCAGGGAGTCGTTACAGAGCCTCATCTTCAGCTGCTGTGACCTCTGACCTCGGTCGCCTTGCCTACTGTCTGTCATTCCCTCCAAACAACTGGACAGAAAATGACGTATCAGTCGCCTCCTGACTCTCCTGCTGCTGTTACCAGGCAACAACAGACGGATCCAGCTGGCCGTAGATGCATTAGCAGGTAAAGACGGATCACCCATTAATGCCATGGCAACGCGTCCAAGTGAAGCATCAAAACCTTCCCATCCAAAAATCAACTGTGGACTCTTATTTTTTATTTTTTAAATCCTGGTTTTTTGGACTGAAGCTCAGATCTGATCTGTTTCCTGTTCCGTTGAATAAAACGCAGCAGAGCGACCGGAAAACTGTTATCATGGGAAACCTCTGGATCTGTATTCAGCACTGAGGGATGGAGGGGGAGGGAGAGGAGAAGGTCAGGGGGGGACAGAGAGCGAGAGACGAGAGGACAGATAAGGCGAGAACAGACACTTAAAAGAGAGAGCAGCAGTGTTGAGATGAGAGCTGCATACCAACGAAGAAGCCTGCAGGGCCACAACAAGGCGGCGTCTCTGCTATTCTCTGTGAAGACGCCGAACGGCTCACAACTTTCTCTCTCAGGCCGCCTCTGAACTTTGAGTCAGAAAACATCTTCGCCACGAGTGTTTAAATGTGAGAGCGACACCACTGAGTGAAGGACGGTTTACCAGGAGAGAGAGAGTCAGAAAGTGTCCACCATGACGACTGTTCTGACCTGCGATGGCTGACAGTTTAGACACGGTCGCCTCCGGAGAAAGAATCCGAAGATCTGGAATGAGGGAGAGTTGGCAGAGCTGCTCCTGTTGTCTTCGTGTGTGCGTGTCTTTGTGTGGTCTTTGTGAGTGTGCGTCAGGTCGCTCTTCCTCACGCTCTCTTTGAGCCGTTCCGTCAGGATCAATGTGAGTTTGGACACATTTTAAGACTCGTTGCCAAAACCCGACTCGGCACAAAAGCGTGTCGACTCGCTGATTGTTGCTTTGTGTCAAACTTTTGTACGGATCACGAAACATTCAGCCTGGACACGTGACGCTAAAGAAACAAAGTGCAGCCGCTCTGTGTGAGGTGTGTTAGTGTGCAGCAGCTTATTCAGCTGCTGCGCATGTTTTTCGTGTAGACTTTTAAACAGTTTAAATTTGGGGCGGGGCTGACTTTGTTGTGACATCACAAAGTCCCAGAAGTTCTGACGGCTGGTTTTCAGGCTCAGCTTCTGAATCCAGACTGTGAACATTTCTCTGGACTGAGACCTTTGAGGCTTTCTCTGCATTAATATAGAACCTGGACCTGATTCAGGATCAAAGACCACATGGAGGTCTACGTTTAGACCACATGGACCTTTAAGACTTTAGACTGTATGGGCCTAAAAAGAATCCAAGAATCCAAACTAATGAGCCACATTTGATGCCAAGAAATGGGAGTAATGTGAATGAATTTGAGAGGTTTTTGTTCGGCAGCTGTTTCATTGTGTTCTTGAACGCAGCATCAGCATATAAAGGAGTGGATGTCGAAGGAACAGGAGACTCGCTGAATTATGCATCTGCAGCAAATTTACTGCTACAGCTGAGTGAAGAAAAACAATCCGCCTAAAAACTGGAGCGTGGTTGGAAATTCAAGCCAAAGGTCAACGCAGAGAAAACAGCCTTAATGGTCCTTAATGGTTAATCACAGAGTCAGTGAATGTTTGACCAAAAATGGAGATAAAAGCTGCAGAAATGTTCCTTCACACGGACAGCTGATCCTCATTCAGGACAGCGATGGATCAGAACGGTGTGAACTCTGAAACACGTCAACTCAGACGCCTCTTCGTGGAAATGGTTCAAATTATTTTCTGCTCCGTCTCATTTATCAGACTCAGTTCGGTGTCATGTTGCTGGTGTGACGTCACAATGACATCGTCGGCTCTTTTCTCTGTGCATTTTTGCGGCATGACGCAACAAAATGAAAACCAAGAGAGAACCCTCTTCTGATTGGTCGAGGTCACCTGAGCAGTCAGCCACGATGGTCGAACAAGAACTTCCTGAACAGGAAGTGACTCCTCCGTCACTCAGAGTCGCCGTTAGTCAGCTGACAGATGAGGCTTAACTGTCACCTGCTCCGGCTGTGTGTGTGTGTGTGTGTGTGTGAGTGTGTGTGTGTGAGTGTGTGTGTGTGTGTGAGAGTGTGTGTGTGTGTGTGTGTGTGTGTGTAATGCTGATTAGCAGACACACAGTGATGCAGACTGTGTTGTGACCTCTGACTGTGAACTCAGCCTACACTTCCAGTGAACCAACCCTGAGGTCAGCTGGTCCACCCACGCTCTGTGTGTGTGTCTGTGTGTGTGTGTGTGTGTGTGTGTGTGTGTGTGTGTGTGTGCAGCGGTGAATACAACCCTTTCAGCCCACACCTCATCCGTCCACAGGCTGTAAAAATCACACTATTGTTCTTGGAGCTCAGCTCAACAAGGGAACTTATGAGGTGTTGACTTACTCTGCAGGCTTGTGGGGATACTGTACGTTGCTTCACTTGACCTTTGACCTCCTGTCACCAGTGATAAATCACTTGCTCTTTCCTGGTTGGGAGCTGAAGGCGACAGTGATACACTGTATTTCTGTCTGCTGTGTTAATCCACCGCTGTTTCTGTGCAGCCTGTTGGTCCCTGTTGGTTCCTGATGGTCCCTGATGGTCCCTGTTGGTCCCTGTTGGTCCCTGTTGGTTCCTGATGGTCCCTGTTGGTCCCTGTTGGTCCCTGTTGGTTCCTGATGGTCCCTGTTGGTCCCTGTTGGTCCCTGTTGGTCCCTGATGGTCCCTGTTGGTCCCTGTTGGTTCGTGATAGTTCCTGATGGTTCCTGATGGTCCCTGTTGGTTCTTGACGGTCCCTGATGGTCCCTGTTGGTCCCTGTTGGTTCCTGACGGTCCCTGATGGTCCCTGTTGGTTCCTGATAGTTCCTGATGGTTCCTGACGGTCCCTGTTGGTTCCTGACGGTCCCTGTTGGTCCCTGTTGGTTCCTGACGGTCCCTGATGGTCCCTGTTGGTTCCTGTTGGTCCCTGTTGGTCCTTGACAGTTTCTGACGGTTCCTGACGGTCCCTGTTGTTCCCTGTTGGTTCCTGACGGTCCCTGTTGGTTCCTGGCGGTCCCTGTTGGTCCCTGTTGGTTCCTGACGGTTCCTGATGGTCCCTGTTGGTTCCTGATAGTTCCTGATGGTTCCTGACGGTCCCTGTTGGTTCCTGACGGTCCCTGATGGTCCCTGTTGGTTCGTGATAGTTCCTGATGGTTCCTGACGGTCCCTGTTGGTTCTTGACGGTCCCTGTTGGTCCCTGTTGGTTCCTGATAGTTCCTGATGGTTCCTGACGGTCCCTGATGGTCCCTGTTGGTTCCTGATAGTTCCTGATGGTTCCTGACGGTCCCTGATGGTCCCTGTTGGTTCCTGATAGTTCCTGATGGTTCCTGACGGTCCCTGTTGGTTCCTGACGGTCCCTGTTGGTCCCTGTTGGTTCCTGACGGTCCCTGATGGTCCCTGTTGGTTCATGATAGTTCCTGATGGTTCCTGATGGTCCCTGTTGGTTCTTGACGGTCCCTGATGGTCCCTGTTGGTTCCTGATAGTTCCTGACGGTCCCTGATGGTCCCTGTTGGTTCCTGATAGTTCCTGATGGTTCCTGACGGTCCCTGATGGTCCCTGTTGGTTCATGATAGTTCCTGATGGTTCCTGATGGTCCCTGTTGGTTCTTGACGGTCCCCGATGGTCCCTGTTGGTTCCTGATAGTTCCTGACGGTCCCTGATGGTCCCTGTTGGTTCCTGATAGTTCCTGATAGTTCCTGATGGTTCCTGACAATCCCTGTTGGTTCCTGATAGTTCCTGATGGTTCCTGACGGTCCCTGTTGGTTCCTGACGGTCCCTGTTGGTCCCTGATGGTTCCTGATGATCACTGACGGTTCATCATCATCTTTTCCAAAACATAACCAAGATGTGAATGTTGTCGTAGTAATCATGCAGATGAGGGTAGAGCTGTTTATCTCTGTAACCATGTGTCCCACAGTCAGGTACACCAGGTACGCCTGCGGCTGTCAGGCGCGGCCTCAGGAGACTCTGCTCCGACTCGTATCAGCAGCCTGATAATAACGAGCTGCAGCTTCACCTTCAGACCAGAAACTCTCACATTCATCATTCACTTCCTTCGAGTCTTTTCAGCTGCTTTTCATTTAAAGAGAATATTTTCTCAGAGGCAGTAATACATAACTGCTCTCTCAGAAAATAGCCTTAATTAGACATCCTCATGCTTCAGCACTGATTCCTGAAAAACCTCAAAAACTCTGGCGAGTTGAGACGGAAACATCTTGGCGGTTTTCTCTGAGCAGAAGCTTCGGTGTCATTTCACAGGAATGTCATTGAGGCGTTTTCATGTTGCTGGTGTGTTCGGCCTTTACCATGATGGAATGTAACGGTGAGAGCGGGACAACAAAGACGCCATTCACCCCCCAGACAGAGCGTCCACAACGTCTCTGCTTTCTGCTGCTGCTCACTGAAGCCAAAGCATCCACACAACAGAGTGAAAAACACAAATATTCACATTTTACCGGAGCTGACCGACCGTCAACGGATCTGAAGATCCAGATCTGGTTTCAGGAGGAAGTGAAGAGAGAAGGAGAGATGGAAAGACTGAAGAGAGAGATGACAGCTGGAGGAAAAGAAACAAGTAAAGAGGGAGAGAGAAGGAAAGCTGCAGCGGAGAAAAAAGTGGAGCAAAGTTTGAGAATTTGAGTGAAATCTAAAACATATCGTTCCGTCTGCGGTGATGTTGGCAGACAGAGCTGGAGTTCATTAACAGATCTCAGCGTCTCAGTCTGGAGCTCATTTGCTTCCTGTGCTGTTAGCTCAGAGCGACGCGGCCACATAAACACCGTCCTGCTGTCTGCTGGCACCAATCAGCTGCTCCGACGCAGTCAGACTCTTAATTGGATCCAGTCGTTCATTTGGACTCGTCGCCGGCCGTCAGAGCGACAGTGAACGACACGCAGACGCACACCTGCTGGGTCCTGATTCAAGAGCTGGACCCATGAACACAAGCTGGTCTGGAAACCTGTAGATCCGACCTCGGACTCGGTCGGACCTGAATCACGTGTTGAGAAGATTCAGTTCCTCAGCAAGTCATTATCTGTGAAATCCCTCCAGCTGCTGTTTTTATCTTTCATATTTAATGGGAACAATAAGCTAAATCAGCAGAAAAAAGGAACTCTGCTCACCAGCCACTTTCTTTTGATTTAGGGTGAAGTCATTTTTTAAAAATCAGGAAAAAGGAAATGAAGAAAAAGTTTTGGGGGAATCTTCGTAGTTACTTTCAAGTTCCTGAGTTGTGTATCCATGAAGCAATAAAACACACAGCGGGTCTTGTCAGCTAAATGAGAAAAAAACAAAGAAGAAGAAGAAGAAGAAGAAGAAGACCCACGAGGAGCCGACACAGAAGCAACATCTGTCACGTTTCACCAGATGTTTTAGGTCATGAGCAGGACGGCAGGCTGCAGGGCCGAAGACGGAGGAAGCAGCTGCAGACTGAGATGTGATGCAAGTCGGAGGAAATTCAGGGAATTAGAGCGGATACATGAACTTCACTGCTCTGGAATCAAGACCGGACTCTCACTGCTGGACCTGCTCCGGGGACGAAGTCCGTGTCATCTGGTCCCAACGGACCAGAACATGTGTGTTTGTGTGATGCTGAGGCTGAAGGCTTTAACCGAGCAGCCACTTCTAGTTTCCACAGTTAAAATGCTGACCGCAAAATATAACGATTTCCACAGGACACCTGGAATAACACACACACACACACATATACACAGACACACAACACACACACACACACACACACATAAGATAGCAGGAAGTATTACTCATCAGGGGTGGGGGGCCATAATTGCAGTCTCCTTTAACTTTCAACGCTTCCCCTCCCACTTCTGTTGAATCCATCAACACACACACACACACACACACACACACACACACAGACACACAACACACACACACAGACACACAACACACACACACACACGCACAGAGGTAAGACAGACAGTGATAGAAGTGAGATAAGGAGAAACACTTCTTGGTTTATTCATGGAGGGCTCTAATCCAGTAGGACAGTAGTTCAGCTGCTGATCCTCCGCCACCTTCAACCAGATCCAGATCCTGATCCAGATCCTGATCCAGCTGGCAGAACTTGTCAGTGTGAAGTCCATTATTTTTCAGACTGAGCCTAAACAATCTAAAACCTTCTGCTCAACATCTGTGCGTCACACTTCCTGTCTCACACTCATTTTTTCATCAGCTGCTTCCAGAACACAACGTTCTCATTTCTGTCATTTTCATTAAACATCACAAACCGAATTCAACTCAGAAGAAATTAAAAATAAGTGACTGAAAATAATCATTTGAACATTTTAACCTGGAACTCTCAGACAGACTCCGGACTTCATTTCTGCACCACCAAAACATTTGTTCATGAATAAAACCAGAATGTGGAGTCCAGATTAAACTGTTAAGGCGAAACGTGTGCTGCTGCTGCTGTTCGCCCCTTTTCACGCCTTAATTACACAATAAATAAAAGGATGTTCACAGCCTTTATGAAAACACTCCTCCTCAGTCATCAGAGGCTGAACCACAAAGTTTCTGCTGGTGAGAAACTGGAGAATCTGCACAAACAGGCTGAGATCAGGTCTAACGGATCCAGCTGGATCCTCGCTGACTGATGTTTGTGTTGGAATGCGGGCAGAGCCGGGATTATCCAGGTAATCACCCAGCCAGGACCAGGCTAATCCTCGGCCTCATCCCTCACACCTCTGCTGGACACTGAGCTGTTCAGACAGGAGTGTGTGTCTGTAGTGTGTGTGTGTGTGCCTTCAACAGAGGAAGAGAAGTCAGTTTAATTTCATTTTCTTCTTCAGTGGTGTTTAAAGTTTCCTAAAAAGCTCAACATCTTATCTTCATCAGGGTTAAAAATGAAAACCAACCCTCGTCCAGGCTGTAGTGTGTCTGTCGGCCATCTTTGTTTCTTTAAACCAGTACAAACCATCTGCATTTGAAACTAGAAACTGAGACCAGAAACTGATCAGGAAAACGTTTACTGAGGAGGAGGAGGGACATTCTCCCATAGACTTCAATACAGTCTGACTTCAGACTACAGTGATGGTCATTAGAGAGAATGGACTCTGGTTTAAGACCCAGAGTCCAGGTCCAGACTCGGTTTGACTTCAGTGAAAATAGGACGCCTCTGGTCCGGTTCTGGTCCCACAGTGTCTGGAGTTCGGGGACGGCTCGGTGACGGGGGACATGTGCGAGGATCTGTGCGTGCTCGGGCTGGTCGAGTACAAGCGCTGCCTCTACTACGAGAACGGGAAGAAGGTGATCGAGGCGCGCTGGAGAGGAAACCCCGTCATCCTGAAGTCCAAACTGGAGAACTTCTCCTCCTACGAGCCTCTGGGGATCCTGGACTACCAGGTGACGGCTGCGCTTCACTCCAGCCTCTGACTTTTTTCTTTATCTCAGTCAAAGAGCAGTGAACGTGGCTGATAATGACTTCTTCCTCTGTTCAGCAGGACGCAGCAGAGGAGCTCTCACCACTCGATGTGGTTTTCTACGCCACTCTGGAGGTCAGTCATCAGACGGTCCCGACAGAGCTCCTTATCAACAGATAACAGAGCACAAGGTGAACCTTCATGTCCTCTGATCGCAGGTACGAAACTCTCTGGGTCTGGCCGAGGAGGAGGAGGATGAAGAAGGAGGAGGAGGAGGAAACAACAGCTCTCTGGCCAGACTTTGGGGGAAGAGACTGAAGTACAGAGACAAGAGCTACTCCAGAGCTGAGCTGGCCTCCCTCTGGTCCCTGCTGCAGCAGGAGGAGTACACCTTCCTCAGGTAAAACCGCTGATCTGGAAACCCTGAAGAAGCTCATGTCTCTTTTTAGGAGGATTGAAAATATCAGCCAGAACATTAAGCCCACCTGATCCTGATCCTGGAGGTCTGGACCTCTGAAGCCGAGCTCTGGGATCTGCAGCAGACCCTTTACATCCTGAAGCCTCCGTGGATCTGGACTTGTTGGTCCAGCTCTTCCTTCAGATTCTGGACTAGACTGAGATCTGGGGGATCTGGAGCCGAGTCTACACCTTGAGCTGGCTGAATGTTGTTCAGTGACACAGGGAGCCTGATCCTGATCCTGATCCTGATCCTGCTCACGCCGACATCAGAGTAAATGTCATTACATTTTTATTTCCTGTGAAATACGGACACTCTGACCTCGAAGGAAACTTCAGGGTTTCACCAAAATGATTCCGTCCTCCGGAGAGCATGAAGTTCACAGCAGGTGTTACGGCAGAGAGCTCATTAGCTGCTGATATATCTCTCTCTGGTCGACCGGCAGCTTTAAATTCCCTCAGTCCAGTAAATGATCTTCCAAAACCATAAAACTGAAGCCAGACGAGAAGAAAAAGACATCAGTTTGTTTTCAGAGGGAAGAACCAGGCCGAGAGCCAAAAGTCCTCCAGGTCCAAAAACAAAACGGGCCGGAGAGGTGACCTGAGCTGCTGCCACAGATGGAGACTGGATTTACACAAGTGTGTCTGTGTGTGTCTGTGTGTGTCCGTGTGTGTCTGTGTGTGTCTGTGTGTGTCTGTGTGTGTCTGTGTGTATCTGTGTATGTCTGTGTGTGTCTGTGTGTGTCCGTGTGTGTCCATGTGTGTCCGTGTGTGTCTGCGTGTGTCCGCGTGTGTCTGCGTGTGTCTGTGTGTGTCTGTGTGTATCCGTGTGTGTCCGTGTGTGTCTGCGTGTATCTCTGTGTGTCCGTGTGTGTCTGTGTGTATCCGTGTGTGACTGTGTGTGTCTGTGCGTGTCTGCGTGTATCTGCGTGTGTCCGTGTGTGTCTGTGTGTATCTCTGTGTGTCCGTGTGTGTCTGTGTGTGTCTGTGTGTATCTCTGTGTGTCTGTGGGTATCCGTGTGTGTCTGTGTGTGTCTGCGTGTATCTGCGTGTATCTCTGTGTGTCCGTGTGTGTCTGTGTGTATCTGCGTGTGTCTGCGTGTATCTCTGTGTGTCCGTGTGTGTCTGTGTGTATCTGCGTGTGTCTGCGTGTATCTCTGTGTGTCCGTGTGTGTCTGTGTGTATCCGTGTGTGACTGTGTGTGTCTGTGCGTGTCTGCGTGTGTCCGTGTGTATCTGCGTGTATCTCTGTGTGTCTGTGTGTATCTCTGTGTGTCTGTGTGTATCCGTGTGTGTCTGTGTGTGTCTGTGTGTGTCCGTGTGTATCTGCGTGTATCTGCGTGTGTCCGTGTGTGTCTGCGTGTATCTGCGTGTGTCCGTGTGTATCTGCGTGTATCTCTGTGTGTCTGTGTGTATCTCTGTGTGTCTGTGTGTATCCGTGTGTGTCTGTGTGTGTCTGTGTGTGTCCGTGTGTATCTGCGTGTATCTCTGTGTGTCTGTGTGTATCTCTGTGTGTCTGTGTGTGTCCGTGTGTGTCCGTGTGTGTCTGTGTGTGTCTGTGTGTATCCATGTGTGTCTGTGTGTGTCTGTGCGTGTCTGTGTGTATCTGCGTGTGTCCGTGTGTGTCTGTGTGTGTCTGTGTGTGTCTGTGTGTTCATCTCCAGCGGTCAGTAACGAACTGATGCAGCATCCTGTTCTAACTCTGGAATAATAAAAGCACTTTATTTTGAAAATAGAAAAAGGGAATCCAACACGGCTCTCCTGCATCACCAGAGGTGTCGCCTAGCAACAGAACCTGATGATGAGGTTATAACGACCCGAGGGCTCGTTTTGGCGAATGAGTTTGGTTTTATCTTCACTTCCTGTTTATGGGCTCCATATTTGAATCTGGACCAAGATGGCCGCTGTCATGGCGACTACCAGCAGGTTCTGGATGCAGAAGGGAATTTTCACCGAAGAATGAAGCTCTCTGATTGGATGTTTCCTTGAGCTTATTTCCCCTTCAGAACTCTGTTGTGTACGTTGTGCGTATGTTGTGTGTACTCACTTGTGCTCTCCTGAACCTTTATCTCCCTCTCTGGTCCTTCAGAGTCCTGCAGGATCTCAGCACCCACGTGGCCAAGGTGTTGGGCTCCTGTGGCCACTTCTACGCCGTGGAGTACCTGTCTGCGGGGCACGCCTGGGACCAGAACATCTTCTCCCTGGAGGACATGGCCGCTCCTGGACCGCCGGGCCAGGACCGGGCCGGAGCCCGCGGGAGGTGGACCACCAGGGAGATGGTCCACCGCATCGCCCTGAGCTTTCTGGACATGGTGTGGCACTTCGACAACGACTTCACCCACAAGCTGCACCTGTGTGACATCAAACCGGAGAACTTCGCCATCAGGAAGGACCTGACGGTGAGTCTTCATCCACATCAGATCCGCTCGGTCAGATAACGTCTCCTCAGAAGAACACAAACAGGCAGGACGGAGATAAAAGAGAATTTCAAAAAAGACAGAGATGGAAATCAGCGAGTGGACGACGGATTCTGGGAGGTTTTTCTTCAAAAGATGATTTTTATGTCCCGCTCCTGGAAAAGAGGTCATTCTGCAACCACACACACTCAAAAGAATCTCAGTATTGTCTGAAACTTTGTGGATTGAAGACGTGAAAATGTTTGATATAAGGGAGGTTTCCATGTCCAATCAGAAGGAGCTCAGCTGATTTCCTCTCAGTCTGAGCTGTTAATGAAAATCATCAGTTTTAATGTAAACACACATCAACATTTGAAAGGATAAAGAATTCATCTAATTTGTGGTAGACGGATGTGTAACACCTGACACCGAGGCGTCTCCTGCAGGTGGTGGCCATCGACGTGGACATGGCGTTCTTTGAGCCGAAGATGCGGGACATCCTGGACCAGAACTGCAGCAGCGACGACGACTGTAACTTCTTCGACTGCTCGTCCAGGTGTAACCTGAGCAGGCGGCGCTGCAGCCCCCGCCGCAGGAACAGCAACCTGCAGGTAGGAAGGCCGTCCAGTATTCATTATTATTTATAATATTTCTGTATTTTAGGAGCTTTGGGGCTTCTTTATGGATTTTGTGCTTCTCTGTTTGTGAATTAAATCAAACAACAGCCAGATTATTTTATGTCTTTGAGCCACTTTGTGTTGTGAAATATAAATTATTGTTTATTTTCTATTTGGCCAAACACGTTTTTAGGGAGAATATTTCTATTCTTCCTTTTTAATTTATGGACTTTGTTAGATTTTAATGGAAAAAGTCAGGAGAAGTTGATGATCTATTAAATAAAAAAATATGAATGATTATGAATGAATGTGAAAAATTGAAAAACAAACACAGAAGCTGTAAAATTCTCTGAACTTCTTCACTGTAAACTGAACTGTGTCCTCTTTACTCGTCTAATGAGTCCCGCACACAAACGTTTCTAATAAGGCGGCTGATAAATTACAGGTTGTGTGTTTCTTCCAGACGCCGTCATCCATCTTTCCCAATATTTAATTATACGTGTGGGCAGAAAAGAGACGAGCGGAATGATAATTACTAACCTGGACCGAACCTGCTGACATGTTATGTTGCTAAGTGAGTTTTTATTAGAGACTCTGAGTGTCTAATAACTTTATATTTAATTATTTAAGAAACTTTTTTCTCGTCTTATCAAAGTGTTTTTCTGCAGGTTTAAAATGTAGAACAGAAAGAATTAAATCTAATCTTAACATTTTTCTCTGGAAAACAGGGTTTTTATCATCTTTTTATATTTATAAAATATATGTATAAATTCATTGTATAATAATTTTGAATTAATGATGTTTTTTATAATTAATTTAATATTTTATTTATTTAACACATTCTGTAAAATGACTGAACTCTGCAGCTTCATTTCACTAAATTTAAATGAAATATTTAATTGTTTGTGTTTCATTATTTCAACCGTTTCATATAAAATAAAAAGTTTGACTTTGGTTTATTAAAATGTTTTAGTCCAATCTGTGTAAAACTATTTAATAAGAAACGTACCTAGATCTTATTGTCTCCTGACAAAATAATATAAATATTCTAAAATATAATTAAACATTTACATTATAGCAATACAAAAAAATCTTTAAATACAAAATTTATTTGCAATAATAAAACAAATAATACATGAAGATACACAGATAGATCTTTATTGTCATTCACACCGTGAAGGAACGAAATACGGTCCTATGATTAAAAATAAATACTAAATAAATATGTTAAACTAACATACAAACATAATATAAATATAATATTTTAATATTTATTATTAAATCTTAACATTTTCTCTGTAAATTATTATAATTAATATTTCAATATTACGACTGTTAATAAAATATGATTGTTAAAGCAGCTCAAACAAAATAATTTTTTAAAGCTAAAATAAGTTTGATGATATTTGATAACAATTATTAAATATTAAATATAATTGGCTGAACAATCACGTTGGAACTAAACGAATGAAATTTTCAAATCAACAGAATTCTTTGTTACATTTCTCGTAATAATTTAAGTCTCACCGAGACACAAAGGCCGCGATCGACATCGCCATGACAACGCCCAGACAGACTCTCATCGCCCGGCCGGCTCCTGTATCACATGTCATGTGACACCAGACACCCGCATTCATCCCCAGAGGAGGATGTTTGAATATGAGACGGAGGGAAAATAGTTTTGTTCAGGTGATGACGGGACGTGATGCAGAAACAAAAGAGGAGAAGATTTCTTTAAAAAAGAGAGAGATGCTAAAACTGAGCTGAGCGACGGGAAGATGTGACTGAAGAGAAATGAAAACCTGAACAGACAGCAGGTGATGATGACACGCTGCTCTCCTATTGGTCCATCTGAGGCTCCACAGGTGTCTCCTGAGCGTGACCTCTGATGACCCTCCACCTGTCAATCATCCCCTTACAGAAAGGAGGCATTGTGTTTTTTAACTGTGTGTGCGTTTGTGTGTTTGATAATGAAAACCGAGGTGTCGTCTGCATAACGGTGATGAACCGACAACTTCTCCTCCTCCTCTCTACTCTTCTGTACTTGTTGTGTCCTTCCCTCACTCCTTGTTTCCTTTCCTCCTTTCAACTGTTTGTTCTATATTCACTCTTCTCTTTCCTTCTTCAGGTGATCTGTGAGAAGATTTTCAGGCCGTGGTTCTCTCCCACGCTGCTCGGGGCCAAAGCTGGACTCCCCCTGCAGGTTTGGTGTTTTCATGAGTTTGTGACGCTTTAATCGTTAATCAGCTGATTGGATAATTAGCCAACGCTGTCTGGTGGTGAACAGGTGGAGCTGCAGCGGGCGGTGCAGGAGTGTTCGGAAACAGACGGCGGAAGAGAAGGCGGGGACATCCATCAGCGTCTCCTCAGCATCCTGACCCGCCTCCTCCAGGAGGGAGGGGCTTCAGGTGAAGGAGGAGGGGCATGGGAGGAGAAAGGCCACGCCCACACGGCGCTGAACTTCTGAGGGAGACCAGTTCAGTCTTCTGTCTTCATACAGGAACATAATTAATCCTCTCAAACTGCCACATCGTCAGTTAGAGTCACGTCTCTACATCGGACTCATACCGGACTCCGACGCTCCCAGAGCCACTTTGGATTTCTTCAAAGTGACGCTGGAAAAATGCAGCGAAGCCTCAAGTGTCTTCTTGGATCCTGTGAACGTGGATCCTGTTTGTTTTGTTACTAAAGCAGTTAGTCTCAGTGAGATTTAAAACCGACTCTCGTTTGAAGAGAGTTTGAAGTCAGGAAACTAACGAAGCTGTAGAGACGTTCAGAGTTCATTAAAGTCTCCACTGATGGACTTTAACTTCTGACTGCTGACCGATGAGTTCCACAGGTTTAACACTGTATTTGGCTGTTTCACGCTTCCAGCTGTTTTTGAAGACAAAGCTTTGATGTTATTGGACTTTTTCATTTTTAACCCAATTAAATTCAACAATTTGAGCCACTTTAGAGCAGAGCTGGATCAGGAGCTGTTTAGCTTACCTTAGCTTAGCACAAAGACTGGAAACGGGGGGAAACTGTTAGCCCTCTGAGGTTCATGACTGGACGAATGAGTTCCTGGTATTTCATCGACTGCTGCTCGTCCTTCGTCTGGGAGTTTCTTTTAACGGGCTGTAGATGTGCAGGCTTCTGTCAACAGATTCAATATAACTATGGTTTGTTTTCTTATGTACAGGTCAGAACAATAAAATCTATGATGATGTTTAAGGTTTCAATTTGTTTCTTCATCAGGATTTTCTGTTTGACAGTTTCCAGCCAGATGCCGTTAAAGTTAGCTCAGTTTATAGCAACACTTGCTAAAGAAGATCTGCTGTGACATTTTCTGGCCTCACGACATAAAACATCTCTTAAATGAGTAAATTGATATATTATCAGTAGAAATGTACAAATATTTTTGCAGTAACTAAATTGGAATTATTGTAGTTTTCAATCCGATTCCTCATGACATAAATATACTTGACATGACAGTCATCACCATGACGACGCCTGGACAAGACTCTCATCTTTAAATGTTTCCAGAAAGTTTTCTGTGAATAAAAACCGGTGACGATGATGGTCACCTGTGAGGATGAACCCTGTGACCTTCGACCTCAGAGTTGCACCTGTCCACACCTGCAGTGTTTGTCCTGATCGTCACTTTTGGTAGCCGCCGTCTCGCGTTCGCTGAATGTTAAAGAACAAAAACGAAATGAGTGAAAGTGATTCTGTCTTTTTCAGATAAACTGTCAACAAACTTCAGGATCAAGAGGAGGAAAATTAAACTGACATCATTTATAACATAAAATATATCAACTGTTCAAAATAAAAGACCGGAGAAGTAAAAATGTGGATCATTAATATAAAATATGGAACTTTAATATTACAAAAATAAATCTCACTGAAGAGGCTGTTTCTGAATAAATTACTTGATTGATTATTGGCTGCTGATTTACGCTCACAGCTTCCAGATCCAGTAGAGCGTCGGGCTGCTCGTCTCATTCAAGTTGGAGTTTTGCCACCGACTGTCCAGTTAGAAGGAATTTACAGTATGGGACGTCTGGTTTGTTCAGCTGCAGCGCTCCCAGGATTTCTTCCTAACCTAAAGTCCCGGCTATATAAACAGGATCGGGTGCCTGATCTTCTCCAGCTGCTTCTCAAATCAGCAGCTGCCTCAGTTTTTTCACTTCACTGCTGCGACACACTGAGCGGTCTTTAGTGAGCGCTCCTCGTCTGCAGACGGCCGTGGACGAGATTAGCTATCAGATAACCAGGACAAGTCCATCTGAAGGAATATCAGGAATCCAGGATCAGCAGGACTCACCCTGATCAGGTTTCAGTGTTTCTGCAGAAACAATGATGATGAAGTCTGAAAATCTCATATCCACCTCATCAGTGATGGATCGTCTTCTTTTCATTCAGTCTGTCGGACAAATTTATTATATGGCTTTTGTATATAAAGTATGATCATACAAACCTTCATTTTAGAGTGAAATATATTTTCTGCTGCTGACGGGTTTTATTGTTGGCTCCTCTACACCCTGAGAAAATGAACTTAATGTTATTATAGGAAGCACTGACAGGACTCCAGTGGGACCAGGGCCACATTAACACATAACTGTCTGTCAGCTCCTGGATAATGAAAAGCAACCTTCTGCAGGGTCACGGCAGGATGCACAGAAACAGAAACAGAGATCACTAAATAAAGGGACGGACGAGGTTAAAAGCTGAAGGTGATTCGGGTGTTTCCTTCAGTTCATCAGAACTCAGTTATTTCCACAGAGACAATCAGAGACCCGACTGAAGATTAAATAAATAAAGATCTTCCAGATGTGCGCTGGCACAGTGTGATCTTCAGCCTGGCAGCAAAAAGTCAACGCCAACAAAGTCTCACGGAACGATTTAAAACACAATGTGGTGCTTTTTATGGAGGAAACCTGAGAGGAGCTTTCTGGGTATTTGAATTTGACAAGTCTCCAAAAATGACCTCAGAGCTGCTGCTTTAAATTCTTACTTTTCTTCTTCCCAAGTTGACGGGAAGCTTTCTGCTCCGCTCGTTTGTTCCCTGACGTAGTTCAGGAGGAGAAGCAGATCACAAACTGGTCTGTTTGGGAGCCTCAGTGCTGATGGAAGCAGACTGAGTTGGAAGTTTTTTAGGATCACCAGCTGATGACAGTCTTTCCCACTTTAATCCGCTCTGAGGAACATCAGCTGTTCTCTCACTGATCCAGCTGCTTCACACTTTCTGTGGTTTCTTTTTTCTACTCAGCACTTTAAGGACGTTATTTTGTGGATCACAGCTCACTGAAATCTTAGAGTGTCGTTGTCGAGAGTCTTCCAGTCCAAACTTGTAGGTGCTGCTGCAGGAGGAGACAAGTTCAGGAACTGGAATTTTTCATGTTTGCCAAAAAAAAAAAACAAACCCAAAACATGACTGACAGGCGAACCTCCTGAGGTACCGCCCCCTACGGATCTCCATCACCATGGTTACTGGAATAATGATCACAGATTCAGTTCAGGGAAAAAGAAGATTTAGGTTAAAATAATAAGCCTGTTGCCACGGTTACAATAACACACATGAACTGTACATACCTTTGTCACCATGGTTACTGATCTCTGTGCTAATTGATCGGATCGATCGGAACTCCCATTAAACTCTGAAAACAGACCGATAGCTGCGCCAAAGGTTCAAATGAAGTTATCAGCTCATGGAGACCATCACGGCCGTCAGCTGTCCGTCGGCCATCTTGGATCTTTGATAGCAGAAGGTGGATCTCATGTGGTCTGGACGCTGGATGCGGTCCGTCAATCACACCGTAGCCACGGCCAATCTGAACGTTTCTGCTGGTGTCAGACTCAGAACTGAGATCACTTCTTCAGAAAGCTTTAAATAATCCTAAACCGACGGTCTGATCCGTCTGTTCAGCTCCGGCTCAATAAAAGAACGGCAGATAAAAGGTGATGAAACATCCGTTCTCTCCAAAATAATTTCACACTGCGTTAAGTCTGAACTGGGAGCAGTTCTTCTTGTTTTCCTTCATGGAGTTCTTCAGTTTCTTCGTCTCTGATTAAAACGACGACACAATAAAACAAAAAGGAGACAATCACATCCACCAGACTGGATCCTGGACTTCACCTCAGTGACCCCCCAGGTAGACCAGGTAAGAACGATCTCTAATTCCTGTCCTGTTAATTATATTTCACATGTTGAAACTGATCCAACTCTTCCTGTTGTGAATCAGCTCTCTCTTCAGTAAAACCTAAAAAACAACAGGACCAAACATCCAGCAGAAAACTGCAACGACCCACTGAGCACGCTCAGAGGTCAGAGGTCTCTGTGGATGTTTCAGTCTGACGGGTGAAGACCTGATACTGACGCACACAGACACACACACACCTCTCCTGCCTGACAGGATGAGTCCTTTTCTGTTGTGATCAGTTTTCTGACATCTGGTTGCAGCCGTTTCTGCTTCTCTGATCACAGAGCGGTGTGTGTCTGTGTGTGTGTTTGTGCGAGTGCGCACACCCCCAGAGACCTTTACGGACCACCAGATATCATCATGGACTTTCATAGACCTTTAAAGAACATTGCAGACCCTCAGGGACCTTCAGAGATCACCAGAGACCTTGACAGGTATCAGTGACCTCTGCTGGTCTGGACCCGGGGCCTCCTGGGGGCCAACATAAAGGACACAGTATGTGTGGTTCCATGTAGTCTGGAGTCTTTATCTGACCTTCAACACGGCCCAGAGGCCCCTCACTGATGGACGTGTGAAGTGGGCCACCTAATCTGCTTCAGCTGTCCAGACCTGAACTGCAGCTGCCGGTCCTCAGACCTTATGTTGACTCTGGTGTGTTTGACACCTGAGACGGAGATTTTACAAAATAAAACTGAGGAATTTGACCCTGGTGTGGTCATGTGACCTGAATGTCAGACTCCTGTGACATCACAGTGACATCACGGCTTCAGTCTCTTCAGTTAAAAAGTTCAGGTCTAAACTGAAGCTCGTGACTTTTGAAGAAATATTGAAGTTATATTTATAATTCACACCATCTGTGTGTTTTATTTTGAAAGGAATGAAGAAAAAAAAAAAAAAGGGGAGGTGAAAAAGTTTAAAAACAGATTCATGTTACTGACACACACCTCACACCTTCAGACTGCGTGTGTCGTCTTGGCCCGTTCCCCTCCGGACCTCCAGATGCTGAATAGAGTTCCACAGGTGTTTGCAGTTTGTGGAGTCACATCAGATCTGGACCTCGTCCTCCGCTCACTTCTATTCAAAGCGGCCCTTTAAACACGTGAACCTGCTGGTCCTCCACGATCCCTCAGGCCTCCTGATCCAGCAGAGGTCAAAGGGTCAAACTAACTGTTGGTGTAGCGTTACGGTCTCCTCGGGGACACACCGAGGCCTCCAAACGCCTCAGAGTCCGATTTCATGACGCTGAACCTACATGAGGTTTTCATTCTGACTGAAGATTTAAATTTATAATGAAAACTTTCAGCCTGGTTGAATTATGAAGAATGAGTTAAAGGTCCCTGCAGTCTGAAGGTGGACCTCCATCTTCCGTGTGGTCTTTAACTGTCAGTCAGGTCTGGACTGCTGCTGGACATGAACTGGATGTCTGGACTTCATGTATGATCTGAGAAATATGGAGATGGGAGGTTTGAAACTGAAGGAGCTCAGACTACATAAAACAGAACCATAAATATGTAGGTGAGGCCTGAGGGGAGAACTGGAAGGGGGGGGGGGGGGTTCAGTTTGAAGTGGTCCAGGTCCCGGAGAAGCTGGCAGTGAAATAAAGCCAAAGAGTTAAAGACAGATGAGCGCAGCTCCGCTGTAAGAGTTTAATCACAGAGGATCCAGAAGACGCTCCAGGCTGCCACTTTCATCTGCTGCTGCTCTTAATTAATCACACCTCCAGCTTCCTGCAGGCGTTTCCATTCATCTCCTTCATTACATCCACCTGACTGAGGAGGAGCCGGGTCTCAGATGGCGGCTCACAATTTATCAATTTTCTACATTTATTGCAGCGCGGCTGCTCGACTGAAACGCCAACATCACGTTTGCGTTAAGAAGGAAACTTTATCGACAGAGAAAGACGACGACGGAGCTGAAGTTCAGGCAGATCATCACAGCTGAGGAGAAACACGACGTGTGTGTGTGTGTGTGTGTGTCCGGTGTTTTTTCTGGCCGGCCGCCATCTTCACATTCCCGTCTGATGGCGGCAGGAAGAACAGCGACGTCTCCATCAGATAAAAGCTGCTGCACCTGCAGACTGACAACCTGCTGCTCTGAAAAATAAACTCAGACCATCGGAGAACCATCAGGAGGAATAAATAATCATATCAATAAAGACAGATCTGATGAAGCTCCAATTATTCTGTAACGCAGATGGATCCTCTTAGACTGGAATTTAAGAAAACTAAAAGGAACCTTTATGGCATCTTTGTGAATATAAGTGAGTGAAAGTTTATCATTTATAGCCAAAAAGAAAAAGCAGGGTTTTATTAAAATTCGGTTTAATGGAGTTTGAGAGGATCTGACGTCTTTCTGCTGAACATGAAAAGATTTCTGGAGGTTTTATTGATAATATCTAGTTTAGATGTTCACATCAAACTCCTGTGACTGTGGTAAGTTTCTGGACTCCGTCTGTGCTGGGTGTTTTCTGAGGACGCTGGAGAGATAAAGGAGAAGTCTGATGAAAAGAAACGGAAGATCAGACGTCTGCGCTCCGTATTGATCATCGGCTCAGACATGAAGATGTCGCTTCCTGTTCCTGTTTATACACACTCGTTAGTTTTCTGTGCAACAATTAGCTCGGATCACACGACAAACACTTAACCAATAAGAAACGAGCCCTCTGCGTCTTCGGTCAGCTGGTCGTTATCAGCTCATCGTCAGGTTTGTGTCAGATTGACTCAGCTGTTTAAAGGGGTTGTACAAACAGAGACAGCCGACTCTTTGGACCAAAAGCAGGTCCTAGTCCAAAAACTCCCGTGGGGGGGGGGAACCAAAGCGTCTCTGCAGAGTTTGATTTAATCACAGATCCTCTGCTGGTTTTCTAAGAGCTTATTGGGGAGGACCTCTGACCCCCCCCGACCCCCCGAGGGTTCACTTCGTCATTATTTCCTGTCTGTTGGTTTCACCGTCAGTTTTTGTCCTCTTTGACTCGTCTGTCCAACAATCAGACTGGAGGACGTCCAGGTGGTTTATTTCTCCCTCATTCATGAACACACTGATTTAACCTGCTCTGCTGCTGTTCACTGACTAGACGACTCGGCTACCTTTTCTCATCACTCCAGTGAATAGTAAATGTCAGAGGAGCAGTAGTTTTCTCAAACTGACAAATGTGGAACAACATTGTTTTGTTCTGGAACATGAAAAAACTGAAGAAACTCTTATTTACTCCGCGGCAGCAGCTTTTTGTCTCAAAAATAAAGAGCCGTGATTGGTGAGGGGAAGCGAACACCAGGAATCACATGAAGAATAAAAAACGTCAAGCTCATTAGCGACGTTTCGCAGTGAAAGCGGCTAATAACTCGGTGAAGCATGCAGATAATCTTTGGATGTGAACGTGTTTTAATGAGTCTTCTTTTTGTTCTTCCTCCTGCAGGAGACTTTGGCTGCAGACAAAGTCAATCGATGTGAAGAAGTCATGAAATCCATTTTAAACAGGTTGAGTCCGACCTGCTTTATCTTGGCAGGTGAAGGTGAACACCTGAGCAGGTACAGTCAGCCGCCCAGTGAAACCAGTCTGCCTCGATGGAGCCTGAAAATATCAGCTCCCTGCACAATAATCAAACGTAACAACCGTACAACTCCCAAGATGCATTTCAGCATGAAACATCCAATCACAGGGCTCCATAGGACAGGCAGTCCTGGTCCAAGGTCACGGCTGGTTGTGATGTCACAACAGAGTAACTAAATAAAAACCAAAGTTAACGACCTTTAGCAGCACACCTACGGCGCCGGGTGTAGGTCGCCATGGTTACAAAAAAAAAGAGGCAGACTGTCGAGACAGCAGCGTCCCTCTCTTTATCGCCATGGTTACTATATAAACAGTGATGCTTTGGTTTGGTTTAAAATCAGCCGCTTCCTTTCAGTGAAAGAAGCTGACGTCCGTCTGGATTTGATGGAAACTTGCAGAAAGGCCCAGAGTTCGGTTTCATACGAAGGTGGAGTCCAAGAAGACTCACAGCAAGTGTGAAAAGAGACGATTTATGAGCAACACACACAGATTTCTGTCTTTGTCCTCGACTCTCAGGAACTCTTTTGTCCTCTCGCTTCCCTTTTATTCGGCAGCATAAACAGAAGGAGGAGATGTTCGGGGAGGAATAAAAGCGGAGGATGAATCCATTTCAGACCCGGGGGTCCGCTGTCTCCACTGAAAGAAAAACTGCTGCCAGAACAAAAGAAGGAGCAAAGTCATCGCCGGGAGGAAGGACCGAAGCGTCTCGGAGTGAAATGTCAGCGCACAAAAGCGACAGATTGGCTCAGCGGGGACGTCCTGTACAGCTGCCAGGACCGGCCGAGTCCACCTCAGTCCTGACAGAGACTAAACCTGGTACTGGTCTTACTGATGGTTCGACTGAAGCTCTGGCTGTGATACGAGATGAGCCAGCTTCATTATTCATCCTGGTCACCTCCACATATTTATACATCCAGGTTTTATTCTTATTTAAATCCAGTTTACCATCATCTGTCAAATATTACTCTTTATTCTAGTTCTGCTGTTTAAAACTTGTCTGCACTAAATTTTAGCCAAACTTATTCTTCCAGGGGAAAAAAAAAAAAACTTGATTTATTTTGTCTCCATCTTCAAACCCATCAAAAAATACACACGATTTATAAACTCAGGACAAAAAACAGCAGGACGTTCAGTCACAAACTAACAGCAAAGAGACACAGACAGAGGAAAAGGAGGGAACATTGAGGGGGGGGGGCAGAGACAGATGATCATCAGCTCCAAATCAAAGGAAAGACGACGGTCCACTCAGAGAATGGAAGATGAAGCGGCCTTCAATTAAAAATCTCCTTTGCAGGTTTCTGAGCGATGTGACGTCACTTATCGGTCCGGGAGCTGCTGCTTTTAAAGGCCATCTTGTTTTTTGTTTTTCAAACCAGAAGAAAACTCACTTAAAGAAAATAAGTAAGTCTATTTTCCTCATTTGAAAAGACTGGAAACTAGAAACTGAGACCTGAAACTGTTTAAAATCATAATTAATATGCTTTCTTTTAAATGTTAACAATGATTATCCATCAAATGAGAATGACACCCAGATTCTCAGCCTCACCAGTGATGCTAATCTAGTCAGTCGTCCATCTTTATTTATAATCTATAACTTCAGATAAAGCAAAGAAACATGGCTGAAAAACAGCAGCTAAACTATCTTAGTTCAATGAAACGACATTAACAAGCCGATGCTAAGCTAAGTTCACGAGTGAAGCCGGAGGACAGGTCCTCGGGGTTCACCCTGAGGGGATTATGATCCATCTGGTGTCAGAATGTCAAACTGTTTACTTTAAACAGGATTATCTGAAACTTTAACCCCAAACGTTGACAGCCAAAGCTAATCGCTAACTCAGAGTTGTTGCATAAGAAAATAAACGGCCCGATATTCCAATCACTGAAAACCTCCCGAAGGCCTGAGGGCTGGACGCCGTCTCTGGCTTCTGAACACTGATTTAAAGTTTAATGTTCAGCCTTCTGGATATTAGAGTTTCTCTGTGACCACAAAAACTCAATGAAAAGCCACAAACCTTTTTAACACACACACACACACACACTGTAAAACACTCAGCGAGCTGCAGATCTTGTTTCTGTCCCACAGAAACAAAAGAGTCTTTGTGTCGGACCTGGACCCGGTCTCTGCTTTCTGCAGCTTCGCCAACTCCTCCACGTGAGGATTTAGGAATTAGGCAATAAAGATGGAGGCAGCCGAGCAATCCCACAAGTTATGAAACACCCCCCACCCCTCAACCAACAACCACAGCTATAACCACTCCCCACAGTGTCAATCTAAGACAGACCACAAACTGGCGTCATGTGTTTGAACTCCACATAATTCGTCCGGTTTCCTCCCTCCAGAGAGGCTCGGTTGTCATAAAGGTCAGAACCAAAACATATCCTGAGTAAACACCTTGAATCGTTTCGTGGCTGAAAGCAGCTCTCTGACTGACGGTTCAGGAAATAACACATTCAGTTTCTTCTGTTCATTAAAGGAAAAATCTGAGACGGACACGAGACACACTGACGTTAATGAAGTGTCTCTGGTTTAACTGGTCATATTTTGTAGCATCATTGTGTGTTTTTATTAGAGAGCGATTAAAGCTCAGGTTTCATTAACTTTTCTATCTGGAGAGGGTTCAGTCATTCTGCTCCAAGATGTCAGCTGATACATATACAGAATGTGTGTGTCTGTGTGTGTGTTGGATTGTTCAAAGGTCAGATGTGACTCAGGATATGGAGCCAGATGCTGCACACTGTTGATATCCAGAGAGTGAACTGTGATTTCACCTGGACACACACACACATCTCCTCTGTCAGGCTTCTCTCAGGAGCTCATATGGAACCTAGTGGTCCACCTTTAGACTGTATGTAACAGAGCTCACTGACTTTAGAGCCAAACACATTTTATAAAATGCCCACTATGTTAATTATCGCAGTATTGACTTTCATTCTGAAAACATTTTCCAAAATCTAAACCACAGCTTGTTCTCCCAGAGATTTTTTGGAAAATCCTCCTAACCAAATACAAACACTCACAAATCTGTCTGGCAGTCCAGTGTCATATGTTGGGAGTGTCTTATTATTGCTGTTATATTCAGAGCAGATTACACGTCTGCCCTGATGATAAATGTTCGTCTCATTAAGTGGATGTTGTTTACACTGAGTCATGATCACCAAACACAGCAGCTGGATCACAGATCATCAGAGCTGTGCTTTCATACAAGCTTCAGGTTTTTCAGCCACTCTTCCAGGAGGAGACGGATTTGTGGTGTGTTTTAATGACGCCATATTTCACCTCAGCTACAGCTACTTTTAAATCTTCACATCAATGAATCACTACATTGTAAAGTCCAAGAATAGTCCCAGGATAACGCCAGCTGGAGCTCATTTGTCAGAAAATAGAATCATCCATGCTTTTATCACAACAACAGAATATTTATGTGGATAGACAAACTAAAGCCGCCTAAAGCTGTTTTTCCAGCACAGATAAATCACAAAATGATTAAAGGATAAAAAGTTAAATGTACTGAGATTACAGACTATAAATGAAGATGGATGCTGCCTTCCGCACATCACCCACAGGCTGAGACACTGTTACCTGCTGTTCTCTATCCCGATTGGGTGGCCCTGTCTGTCAGTCACACAGTAGCCCCGCCCCCTAACCCCTCCCCTCCTTCCTCTAAATGGAGCATCATTTAAAAAATGAACATCATGTGAAACTAGAGACTGAGACCATAAACTCATCAGGAACACGTTTACTGAGGAGGAGGAGGGCCATTTTCCCATAGACTTCAATATAAAGGAGGAGGAGGGACATTTTAACATGAGTCTCCTGGACGGACTCACTGACGGAGCTGGACTCGTGTGGACTGTAGAAGAACTGAAGAGTCATCCGTCACGGCAATGATAAAGAAACAACAGAATGTCCCCACAACAACAACAACAACAACAACAACAACAACAGCTTCACTCCACTGAGTCATTGATATGAAATATACAAAAAGAAACTCTGAGTCAGAGACCAGAGAGCTCTTTGTTCAGGATCAGAGGGAATCAGCCAGACCTCCTTCAGACCAGAAAGTCAATACAGCACACGCTGAAAACAAGTCTGAACTCGCTGTAAGGAATGTGACTCAAAACTCCTGCAACAACTTAGCTAATGTACAGATGAATGGACATATCTGTGTGTGAGTTGGGAGTCAATGAAAGAAGGTTTCCAGTGAATAAATCTGAATAAATATTATTGTAAATGAAGGGAACTTCTGGATAAACAGCATATACATGAGCACACGTCAGCCGTAGAACAGAGAGTAAAACAAACGTGGAGTCTTTAAACGTTTAAACATTGAACTTCTTTTATTGCCTTTAATTCGTCAGCTGACGAACGAACACGACTTCTCTCCTGCAGAACAGAGCTGAAGCCACAGCAGACCACCTCTCAGTTCAATCAATAAACCTCAGACCGTGACTGAACCTGAAGCTCTCACTCAAAGAAAAACAGGACACAACAAGAGAGACGGAAAACTTCCCACGAGACTCTTCTTGTGGACTCGACAGGGACACGAGAATTTCTTTTTTGGCAAATCTTCAGTAGCGCAATTAGAGAGGATGAGATGCAGGCCGATAAGACTTTAAATCAAATCCTAAAATGAGAAACTCAGCACAGCATTAATACTCCAAAGTGAGTCTATTAAGGAGAAATGGTGTGTGTGTGTGTGTGTGTTTTTGTTTCAGGCCTCGGCCAGAAAGCCCATGACCTTCAGCATCAGCTCCTCCTTCTTCTGCTTGGCACTGATGAAAACTCCTCTTCCTCTCAACCAGGACAAGAGAGTGGCAGAGTTCAGCCTGGACAACTGGAACAAGAGGAGGGGGAGGTTAATAAAGAGTTAAACGCCTCACAGAGATCATTAACAGCCAAATATTAACAACAAAAAGCATCAACACTTTGATTTGTTGTTGGGCGGGAGCAGAGTTCAAAAAGTAGTTCCATAAATAAATGAATAAAACAGTGTGAGATGAATCAGTGTCATCTGAGATGTTGCAGGTGGCAGCCGGTGAATAAATCTGTTTTCCGACTCACTCCAAAGAGCCAGTTAAAGACAGCAGCAGCATTTTAACACAAAACTGCTCGGCTCTCTCACAGCCCAGCTTCAGAGGTCCAGAGGAGTCCAGACCTCCAGGATCAGGACCTGGACGATATCAGGCAGGCGGTCATGGTGTTGTGGCTGACGAGCAGTAGAAAGGACAAACATTTACAACTTCACACACACCGCTTTATATTTTCGTCTCGTCCGGATTGAAATTAATCAGAGTTTGACTCAAATGTGACTTTATCCATAAAAATAAAGAGTGAAGGTTAAAAAGAATAACCACAGCATTTTGCTCCGTGCCGTGATGAAGCTTTGTAAATAAGAGTAAAGCAGAAACTATAATTGATGTATTGTTCTTGAAAACTTGCAGGTTGGAGCTGTAAAAGTGATGAATGTTGTTATTAATCTGCTCGGCTCCCTTTGGGCTCTGGCCTCATCCTCACCATCCATCACTTTAACAGCTCTCACCGTCCACTCAAAGGACGTTTGTAGGGAAACTGAAGCTGACAGAACTCCGTGTTCGCTATTCATCACACTAACACGTTTTAATACATCACACTAATATATGTTGGCCTCCTGAAGGATGTGTGTGAGGGAGCTGAAGCTGTTCATTCAGCACAAGTGGATTCAAAACAAAATGCATCACCTGAAGAGGAGAGAGTCACTACTTCACTCTTCGGGCTTTTAAACCAGACAAACTCAGCACGAGGCTTCAAGTTTTAATTAGAACAGAAAGGCCAGCGGACACATCCGAAGGGTTTGTCCTGTACGGTGGCCATGTGGGGACACCTCAGATCAGCCATAACATTATGACCACCTGTCTAAACGTAGGGCGACAGAACAGGCCTGACCTATAATTTATTCCTGTCATGTTTGGATCACAGGAACGTAAGGAAGAGGAGGAGGGGCAGTGTTTGCTGACCTGGTTGTTTTTGGCCATTTCCTCCACATCCACGTCTTGAATCGCAGCTCTGGATTTCTTCGTCCTGGACTCAAACGTAACTCTCTGTAGGGACACAGACAGGTCAGTGAGGGGACAGCCTGTCAATTTCCAGTCCGGTTTCCATTAGACCGTTTCCACTGGTGTGTGTTTATCACCATCACTGAGACCTTCATGATGACAATACGACACCTGCTCTAAATTAAAAAAACAAACAACTTTTCAATAAAGTCGATTTGTGGTATGAAAATCAAGATGAGTCATCAACATTCAAGGTCATTGAACGGTGCTGCACAAAACCACATCAGCCCCGGGCCGTCTAACTGGTCCAGGATTTTTAAAAAAGCTACCAGTGCTCAGGCTGAAGACAACTACGAGGTGAGGTGTCATCACATGCACCAACAGACACACACAGTCAGGAGAGGACTAACTGATTAAAAACTGATCTTTCACGTTTCATCTCCAGGTTGACTTCTTTTTACAACCAGTGGAGTCGTTTTTTGGTGATCAACCGTCTGCTGCACACACTTGTGGAGAAGCAGTGTTTTATCTTGGTAGCTAAGTAGGTGATTGATCCTTTTAAAGTCTAAAGCAGGGCTCACCTGCTTGCTACTGGAGACATCTGAAGATGGCAGAGACTGAGGAGGCTCCGCTGCTCTAGTTGGCGGTGGTTTTGTTGTCTTTGGGCTGGAATCAGCAGCAGGTTTGGTGTCCGAGCTGAACCTCACCGTGGTTTTAAGGTGGGACTTGGACTTCGGAGTGAGGATAAGCCCGGGGATAACCTTGGATGCAGGACTGAGACTGGAGATGTGTTTGATTTTTGCGTGAGCTGATGACTGAGGAGGTGTGCTGCTTAGAGGTTTGGGGCGACGCCTGAAGCAAGGAACAACTGGTGGTGGAGGGATTGGGAAGGAGCTAAAAGAGGGAGCAGGATAAGCAGTAGGTCTGTTCTTCCCAAAGGAAGGAAGTGTCATCCTCCTCCTTTCCTCCCGTCCTGCGCTCTGCTGCTCCCTCTGCTTCTGCACCCGCAGGAGGGCAACGTTCACGTGAAGCGATGGATGTTTGTTACTGAAGATGGGAACCAGTTTTGGAGTCGGGTTCTTCAAGGTTTGACTTGGGGGAGGAAGAGGGGGGAGACCTGAGGAGGAGGAGGAGGAGGATGACGCTGGCTGGAAGAGTGTGAGAAAAGAGGAAGAGGAGGAGAGGGAAGGAGCACACTGGAATCCTGAAGAATGAGAAAAGGAAACACGTGAGAAGGAAGAGGAGGATGATGATGGCCACTCGCCAACCCCGTGACTTCCCTGACTTTGAGTCAGGCCGCTCCCACATCCACATCCGTTTCCCAGATTCCCCAGGTCCTGCTGTGAGTGGGGTATCTTGGCAGGCGGCTGTGACCCAAAGGAGGACCGCACAGCTTGGGGAGGAGTAGGAGGAGCAGGGAGCTGGGTGAGTACGGGCCTGATGGAGCAGGAAGTGGTCAGGTTGACCTGCTTGCTGCTCAACACCTGAGAAAGAGGAGGAGGAAGAGGAGACTTCAGCAGAGAGGAAATAAGATGAAGAATCTTTAATTATATCGACTGCTTGGTTTAAGTCACACAAAGAAACTCAACCTCTTCTCAGCAGAACTTCCATCCTTCAACTTTACTCTTATTTTTCTAATGTTGGTTGAAATTAGTAATGATAATAAATGTGAGACTGAATCTATATTTGAATCTGTTGCCGAAAGGCTGGCGCCCCAGCGGACAGCTAATTATATTAAGCTGTTAATTAACATCACTGTTTTGTTGATGTCTGATAACCAACAACGTCCACAGATATAAACAAAGCAGAGTTCTATCACTGACTGGAAACACGTTCAAGTGAACGGGCATCATGTCCATCAGTGAACAAACATGAGCATGTTGATATTAACAGATTCAGTGATTCACCTGTTCATGTGACCTTAATTTTTCTGAAGCTGCAGTTTTGCAGACAAAAAAATAACTTCTCCAGCTCCAACAGATGGAAACGAGCCCCGCTGAACACTATAAATATTTTAGTTTCACTCTGTGAGCACTCAATCGATCTCACCGGAGGTTTCTCCTGCAGTTTCTCTACTTGATAAAATATACTTTAGCTGCACCATGTGAATAAGAAAACGACTTTTTCTCCTACGTTTGCACAATGCGCTCTCAAGATGAGAGATGACTTTAATTCCACCTGTTTCATCACAACAGTACAACATTTAATCATTTCATCCACAGACTTTACAGAGAACTCAGAGCTTCTGGGGATCCACATATCTATTGAAACGCTTGTGAAGCTGAGATTTTAGTTTTACCTTCGGGGGAAAACAAGCACATCATGTGGGTGTTAAGTAGTTTACTAGAAGTAGTATATTGTTCACAACTGAGTTTAACGCAGAGGAAGTTTAAAAAAGATTAGATATAGAAAAAGACAAGAAAAAATGTCTGCTGTCTCATTTAGAGGTCAATAAAAGAAAAACTATTTAGTTCACAAAATGAAGACAGACAACTTTCATCTTCCCTGTTAAAAAGATTATGAAGACGAGTGATACTGAAGGAGGAAACAGTTCAGGTCCATATGGACAGAAACTGAGCCTGGTAACCCAACAAAGCAGTCACCATCTTTAGCCACGCCCCCCTGGACACACGTCTCAACCTTAAAGGATTTGGTTTCTCTAAATGTTGAATTGAAATCTCCTTTAGTTATATTGGAGCCATACAGAGGAAAGACTCAGATCCTCTCCTGATTGGCCGACTGATCTGTTTCAAAGAGAAAATAAAAACTACACAGATATGTCTTCTTATGGACATCAACCCTTCAAAATAATTCAAAATATGAAACAGGTATATAAAATATGAATACCTGTTGGGATGCAGCGGTGCTCAGGATGGTGGTGGGGTAACAGGGTTTACTGGTCAGGCGTGCAGGGAGTCCACACACACTCTGCACTGAGTTCCTGACGTCGGCCAGGAAGGAGCCCAGCACCCCCTGCAGGTCGACCCGAGGGCAGCGACTCACCGGCTGCAGGCGAATACAGCTCAGGGGGTACCTGCTCAGGACCAGGGTTAAAGGAGAATCTAGGAACCATCATCAGATTTGGTTCATTTTAATTATTATTATTTCCTAAATCAGATTCATTTCTGGATACGTGAAGAGTCTCTCTCCCACCAGTCTGAAGTAAACGCTGCAGTAGACCACCTCCTCCTCTGCAAGCTCAGGGAGCCTGTAGCCGTACTAGAAGACACACACACACACACAGAAGACTGTTTCAAATTAACACTGTTTAATCCCACTGTGGTGTCAATGCCTCCAATAATCAGCTGGTCTTTAAAGCTTTATTGCTCTCTGATGGCTCTTCCTGTTTCCTCCTTAAACTGCAGAATCAGATGATCTGTCCAATCTGAAACTGACTTCAGTGATAAACTGATCAGATTTGGATCAGTCTGACTCTCTGACTCCTTCTGTGTGTTTATCCATCCATTCTCATCCTCCATCTTTGATAGTGAAGTCTAGAGTCACGTCTCCACATCAGACGCTCCTATTGGCTCCGGTGGGTGATGTCACAGCCAATCAGAGTGTGTCTGGATCAGTCCTGTATGTTTCTGAGTTTATTGTGTTGACAGAATAAAGACAATCAGATATTTAGAGCTGATTTTTCATCATTAATGAGCAGAACTCCTGATCAGATAAAGATAGAAACTTCAGATCAGCTCTAGAACAACACAAACACATGAGAGGAACCTTCTGTGTTGAGCTGTAGTTGTCACAGTATCACATTTGTGAGGTTTGGTCAAAAACAGAGACAACAGAAAGAGGTTTCTCTGTTTCTCAGCAAATCGTTGCTATAAGTGTGTGTGTGTGTGTGTGTGTGTACCAGGCTGTTCCAGTGATTCTGCAGGTCTCTGTAGGTCCTGAAGGGTCCATCTCTGGGCAGCTGACGGCTGATGGTGATTATCTGACCTTTCTTCATGCTAAACACACGCAAACACAAAAACACACACATCACAGCCATGATTCTGAGGGGAGTGGTGTTTTAAAGTGACTGCAGCTCCACCTGTTGGTCTCCGTGACTAAACACAACCTGCCACAAGTTCATCATTAGGACTGAACTGAACCAGAACTTGAACTGAATAAGGACCCTGAAGTGATGAAGTGTGTTAACATTAAAACATCAGATTCATGTGATTTGGCCCAAAAACGGAGGAAACTTGTGTCGCCATAGAAACTAACTGCAGTATTAAATCATAATAAACAATAAAACAGTTTGATGAGTGCGTCAGTGGAGGCTGAGGGGCAGAGAGTCTGGACTCAGACTGCGTCCCCAGGGGTCCCAGGGACGGTGAAGACTGTGATGTCCACGTTCATGTCATGCAGGTGGCGCTGTCTCACCTGGGCAGGACGTGACACCAAAGAGTTCCTCCAGTGGATGAGGGGTCGAGGATGGAATCAAGATCACTGCAGAACCTCCTGAGCACCAAGGGAGGGATGTCAAAGGCCTCCAGCTGCAGCACACACACACACACACACACACACACACACAATGTATATTTTTTTACAGCAGGTTGTTATCTTATTCCAATGACCTGAAGTGTGGTAAAATGCTAAGACAGTTTTCGTCTCTCCTCAGATATTCAATGAAGACCATCAGACAGTGTCCCTTACTGTAGCTGGAGGCAGCCTCACGCTGTCGGCCTCGATGCTGATGCAGAGCTGGCTCCCCCTGGTGCTCAGCTTCATGCCTGAAACACACACAAACACACAATATTTCATTTCCTGATTCTGTATTTAGGCTCAGGTTGTTTGCAATGCAATATTCTATTATCAGCGAGCACTCAATTCGATTTTTTATGTCTTTTAATAGTTGACATAATTTTTTTGCTTCAAATTTAACAGGTGTATGTGATGAATGGGTCACACGGCCCGACCAGCCGCAGTGAAACTTACTGACAGCATTCAGCTTCCCGCTTTCAGTCAGAAAGTCCTGTCCTGTGAAAAGACAGACAACAGACACAGAAGTCTCAGTTCTCTGAGCTACTGAAGGAGACACAAACATAAAGACAGGGCACAGTCAAACTGCTCAGTGTTGGTGGGATCCATGGCCACAGAAGATTCAGCTTCACCACAGATAGTTGTTTATCCACACTGAAGCTGCACAATTCAGAAATAAAAGATATTGTGATTATGTTGGCAGATATTTCATCTGGAAAATATTTAAAAAGACATGAAGTGATGTTTTAATGGGTTTTGTACCAAATAATTATAGTCCTTTACTCTTTAGCACCACAACACTGATGGCCAAACAGTGTGTGTGTGGGTGGGGTGTGTATATGCGTATGACCTTAGTTGAATGGCACACCCCTTTTTCAGATGCGCAGCGGCATGTAATTAGGACACAGGTGTGGGTAGTTGGGGCTCTTCCTTTTTTCCCCTTTTCTAGATGGACAGAGGGAGGGGAGGGGAGAGCGGAGCTGGTGGGAAGCGGGGCACTGTGACAGACGCTGTCAGAGAAATATCCCATAACAACTGGAGACTGACTGGTTAGTGATTACCCTGACGGATATTTTTGTTGCTTTCTTCTTAAGGCTGTTGGCCCTCCACTGCACAGGAGCCTGCCGGCGGAGGACTCCCCATCCACCACTTGTGGAACCAGTGGACAGTTTGTGTATCAGCTCTTTGTTTGGACTCTTTTTAGACTGTGCCTTTAGAGCACCTGGTATTTTAAATTGTTTTTAGATATTTTTGTAATAAAGTAATTCTAATATTAAATCCTCCCCTGGTATTTTTTGTTTGGTGGATAGCTCCTCAACAGAAAGCGTGGTGTTGTACACTGCCAGTCACCCATCCCCACTCGGTGACATTTTTGGCGTTGTTGGCAGGATTTCTGTTGAGTTTGAGCAAGTTCACCTTGCAACATGCCTGGGGAGGAATGGCCAGCTGTAGAACGGGCTGTCGGTCAACAAGCTACGATGATGCCCTTTGTTATGGGGATGCCATGGGTGCAGAGGTTTGGTGGCTTTGGGTCAGAGGTCAAATTGGGAGATTGGCAAGCACAAATGGAGACTATGTTAAGTTTCCAGCCTATCAATGATGCCCAAAAAGCAGACTTGGTAACAGGGTTTTTGGACGGTGAGGCAAAAAGAGAAATATTGACTGTAGAGAAAGCTGGTAGAAATACCCCACAGAAAATATTTGCGTTATTGTCTACATTATATGGGGACGCCACTCATGTATCTGTCCTCAGAGCTCAATTCTTTAATTGCAGACAGGAACCTAACCAGTCCCTTAGATTCTTCTCCCTTCGCCTTAGAGAACTGTTTATTAGGTTGAAGCGCAAGGATGATGCTGGCTTAGAACACAGTAACGTCCTTTTGCGTGAGGTGTAGGTCAAGTGACTGGATCTCCCAAATGCGACCCTATCCATAAACTAGCAGAAGCCACCATTGCTAGAGCTTGCCCTGTAGCAGAGGTTAAAGTAGACAATGCAGATGTTAAATGTTTGGTAGATAATGGTTCCCAGGTCACCTTATTTAGAGAAAGTCTATGTAGAGAACTCTTTAAAGATAAACAGACGAACAACGGAGACCTCCCCTGGTTGACATTACGGGCTGCCAATGGGCTTAAAATCCCCTATGTTGGATATATGGTTGCAAATTTCATTGTTGGGGGGTTAACTGTGCCATCACGTGGGATTGTCATAGTGAAAGATGACTGTCTGGGGGAACATAAAGCACCTCTGGGGATGAATGTGATCTGGGGCTGTTGGGACCAAATGTTTAAAAACAGAGACAGACTTTGCCCTAACCCCCAGGTACAAAATTTTGGGAGGGGGTGGGACAATGTGTTCACAGACTGCAGGAGGATCCAGGCTGCTACGGAGAAAGAACAGTGGGAGAACACCGCCCGGGTTGCCTGCCGCTATGCAGTCACTGTTCCAGCCCAGAGTGAGGCCCTGCTGTGGGCCAAAGTGTCAACACCACCAGACCTCAAGAACCCCTGCGCCTTAGTGGAGCCTTTTGGAGGAGACATAGGAGTTGAGATATCCAGGACTCTAGTAACAGTAAGAGGGGGGAGAGTTCCTGTGAGGGTGTGTAATGTTAACTCTTACCCAGTCACCCTGTATAAACTCCAAAAGTTGGCAACAGTCTCTGCTATTGATCCACTGAGTGTGAGGGAGGGCACTGATGTCTCCCTCCTGGAAGTGAGTCCAGGGGTGGTAGAGGTGGGTGTCATCCAGGTTGGTCAGGGGCCGGACTCAGTGGGGGCAGACAAGCTGACCATCCCTTTACCCCAGAGTGACCACCTGAGTGAGGAGCAACATCAACAGTTCAACCAACTCTTGGCTCAGTGCAACATGTGTTTTCCGCTCATGAAGAAGATTATGGCTGCACTGACATTGCTAAACACCATATCCCTACCGGTGACGCTCCACCTATCCGAGAGAGGTTTAGACCGCTGCCCCCTACCCTCTACAAGGAGATGCGCACCCTGTTACAAGGTATGTTGGACAAAGGTGTCATCAAGTAGAGCTGCAGCCCCTGGGCTGCACAAATTGTCCTAGTCCAAAAGAAATGTGGTGCCTGGCGGTTCTGTGTGGATTACCGCAAACTGAATAATGTGACACACAACGATGCTTTCCCCCTCCCACGCATCGAAGACTCTCTCACTAGCCTGACCAGAGCCGAATGGTACACCACGTTAGATCTTGCCAGTGGCTACTGGCAGGTGGAGCTGGAAGAGGGCGACAAGGAAAAGACAGCTTTTACAACTCCAGTGGGCCTCTTCCAGTTTGAACGTATGCCATTTGGGCTATGTAATGCACCGGCAACATTTCAGAGACTGATGCAGAGGTGTTTGGGTAGTCAATTAACTGAATCTGCCTTGGTTTATCTTGATGATGTGGTAATTTTTTCCCCTGATTTTGCAACACATCTGCACCATCTAGAGACAGTGTTCCAGTCCCTGGCACGCTATGGTTTGAAGCTCAGGCCGAAAAAGTGCCAATTCCTTCGTAAGGAAGTGAAATTCCTAGGACATGTGGTGAGTGGACAAGGTATTTCACCTGACCCTGAGAAAGTGGCGGCAGTCCAAGAATGGAGCCCACCAACAACAGCAAAGGAGGTACACTCCTTTCTGGGGTTCGTGGGGTATTACCGGCGCTTTATTAAGGACTTCTCTAAGATCGATAAGCCCCTTCATGAGCTTTTGGTGGGTAGAGGCCGCAGGCAAAGGGGTGTGTCGCCGCCCATTAACTGGACTAATGAGTGTGAGACAGCTTTCCAATTCCTAAAACAAGAACTGCTTAAAGCACCAATATTGGCCTATGCTGATTTCACACGCCCTTTTACTCTGTACACAGACGCTAGCCATCTAGGTTTGGGGGCAGTCTCGCCACAAGAACGGGATGGGAAAGAAAAAGTTATAGCCTATGCAGGCCGCAGCCTTCGCCCTGCAGAACGTAATGACTCTAATTACAGTTCATTTAAGCTTGAATTACTTGCAATGAAATGGGCCATTGTGGAAAAGTTTAAGGACTATATGTGGGGTGCAAAAGTGATTGTGGTAACTGACAATAACCCACTTGTACACTTGCAGACTGCAAAACTGGGGGCGGTTGAACAGAGGTGGGCTGCCCGATTGGCAAATTTTGATTACACCATAAAATACAGACCAGGGAGGGACCACACTAATGCGGATGTATTGCCTAGAATGCCCATTTCACACCCAGAACAGGACTCGGCAGAACCAGTAACAGAAGACGGCTTGCTGGTGGGAGTGGTGATGGCTCCTGGGACCCCAGCGGAGGCTGTACCCACAGGCTGGGGGTGGGACCCAAACCACTGGAGGGAGCTCCAAGGCTCCGACTAGTGAGGGAATATCTTCACAGAGGTTGGTTACCTAGAGGCCCTGAACGTGCCGAACTCCCTGAAACGGTAAAGAAACTTTTGAATCATTGGAGACGGCTGTATCTGAGAGATGGTGTGGTATGCCGTAATGTGAAAGACTCGTTAACTCATGAGACCCTCCAACAGGTGGTTGTGCATTCAGACCATGTGAAGGCCCTGTGGGACGCCTACTACTCAGAAACAGGCCACCAAGGTGTGGGAAGGATGATGTCGCCTCTCCAAAGGGGCTTCTACTGGTCAGGTATGGAAGAGACTGTTAATTCCTGGACTCAAACCTGCTCCCGGTGTGTATTGCGGAAGGCTAAGCCAGAGACTAGGGCCCCATTACACAAGAATTGTGTAACCTTTATGACTGCCACAAGAGTCATACCACTCCTTATCATCCCCAGGGGAACGGTGTGTGTGAACGATTTAACCAGACCTTGTTAAATTTGCTTGGCACTTTAGAAGCAGAGAAGCAGAACAGATGGCCTGAATACTTACCTGGGTTGCCTACAACAACAGTATACACAGTTCCACAGGTTACGCACCAACATACTTAATGTTTGGCCGCCATAAAAGGCTGCCTATCGAGATGGTGATTGGCACAACAGGGGCGCAAGAAGTAGTCACTACTGTGGAATGGGTTGCAAGACATGCAGAAAAGCTGTCTCATGCTTATAGCAAGACATCTGAAAACCTCAGAATGGCAGCAGAGTAGAATAAGAGATTGTATGACAAAACCACTCGAGACTCCCCACTGCTTCCAGGTGAACAGGTCCTAGTGCTGGACCACAGGAGGCAAGGTAAAGGGAGGCTGAGTGACCGGTGGGAAAACCAAATCTATGTGATAGTGGCACGTCACCATGCCAGCCTCCCTGTTTACAATATTTGGCCAGAGGGGAAGGACGGGCCCGAGCGTATCCTCCATCGTAACCACCTCTGTCCCTGCTTACTGTACCCCACGCCAGAGCCGTCCCATCCTGGCGGCCAAAGGACCTCTGGGCCCCCTTTGCCAATTTTGGGGCTGATGTTTCAGACAGGTCAAAGAGAGGCATGGGAAGAAGCAGAGGCTGTCCCAGTACCAAGACGTTCCCACAGGGCCAACCTGGGCAAACCCCCTCTTAGATATAGATGATGGATGAATGGTCCTAGGGACTAGAACCTTTTTGGTTTGGGGGGGTGTCACAGGGTGCCTGGGTGGGGTGTGTGCATGTGCGTATGACCTTAGTTGAATGGCACACCCCTTTTTCAGATGTGCAGCGGCATGTAATTAGGACACAGGTGTGGGTAGTTGGGGCTCTTCCTTTTTTTCCCCTTTTCTAGATGGACAGAGGGAGGGGAGGGGAGAGCGGAGCTGGTGGCAAGCGGGGCACTGTGACAGACGCTGTCAGAGAAATAGCCCTGGATAATAGCGGAAGGGTGGGGACGCGTTACACCCTTCCTCCAGATAAGTACCCCTCTGCTTGCACTACAACCGAATATTGAACGAGACATCACCTGTTAGCTGTCGTTGTAGATTGTCGTATTACAACCTTCTATCCGAGACAAAGAAAATAGCAAACACCATTTGGGCATCCTACCATCAGCCATTAGAGACAATTTCAGTAATTTGTATTGGGCCTATTTTGAGTTGCTGTGAATTTATTATTTGGAGTGATTTGTTTATTCAAATTATTTTCATTTGTGTTGGACTCTTGAGTTGCTGTGGTTTATTTTTATATTTATTTCTTCCCATCCAAACGTATTGTTTTTGTTCAAAGAAAACCTCCCATAACAACTGGAGACTGACTGGTTAGTGATTACCCTGACGGATATTTTTGTTGCTTTCTTCTTAAGGCTGTTGGCCCTCCACTGCACAGGAGCCTGCCGGCGGAGGACTCCCCATCCACCACTTGTGGAACCAGTGGACAGTTTGTGTATCAGCTCTTTGTTTGGACTCTTTTTAGACTGTGCCTTTAGAGCACCTGGTATTTTAAATTGTTTTTAGATATTTTTGTAATAAAGTAATTCTAATATTAAATCCTCCCCTGGTATTTGTTGTTTGGTGGATAGCTCCTCAACAGAAAGCGTGGTGTTGTACACTGCCAGTCACCCATCCCCACTCGGTGACAAGTGCACAACAATTTGTGACACATTTGACAGAATTGGGACAAAGTCACTGATCTTAGTTTCTCAAGTTCAGACTAAGAAGTTTGTCAAGACTAACACAGCTCAGACTAAGTGCAGTATTCAGTACGTATTGGTAATTGAGTAAATATATCAAAAACTTATCAGGTCTTCGGCTCAGAGCTCAGATTGAAACAAAGAATGAAAAATATGACACTGCAACAAACATGACCCATTTTATATCAGACTGGGTCCAAGGCTGAGGCTTGATCAAATGTTGCTACACCCAGCTGTCACTTTGATCAAAGACACACAGAGCAGCCTTCACCCTTGACCATGATAAACCACAAACATCCTGTATGATTACAGTTTGGACTTTGTTTTGAAGTTGAAACTGGACCTGGATTCTTGGTCTCTGTGGTGAAGTGAGCCTTAAACATTAATTCTAGTGACCATCCGGTGGCAACTCCAGTGGTTGTAAAAAGAAATCAGGCAGTATGGAAATCTATGAGAAAATAGCTCTACTTGTCACTTGATGAGAAAGTTATGGACCTTTAACATCTACTTTTAGATTGTGTGGACCTTTAAACTAGATGGAAAACAAAAAAGTTGTTCCAAAGTTGACATGTCAAATAAATACAGTACTAGTTTGTCAGTGCGTTCAGAGCAGCACAGTACCAGAGACCAGGTAGAGTCCTGCTTTGTTCCACCTTGGTGCCAATCTGGTTATCAGAGAATAGGACAGGCAGCACTGGAGGACACCAGGAAACACACACTGAGGAGAGCCCAGCTGCACAAACACACAAACCAGTTTTCACAAACAAAAAAGGGATGAAAACCTTTAACATGAGCCTGACACCCACTTTTCCGTCTATGTCACCTGCAGATGGTGTCGCTGTCCAAACACCTGCAGGATTCCTTTCTGGAAAAACTGGATCTGAAGAAGAGAAGAGTCATCAAAGGAGTGTGTGTCTGTGAATCTGTGTTTCAGTGTGTCTGAGTGTGTGTGTGTGTGTGTGTGTGTGTGTGTGTGTGTGTGTGTGTGTGTGTGTGTGTGTGTGTGTGTGTGTGGCCTTGAAGTTGAGGTCAGCTTGTCTATGTGATAGTTGGATGATACAAGGCCGGCTATTCAAAATTTAGCTCAGGAGTAAATAAGTTAAAGTCTCATGTTTTAATCTTAATTTAACAGTGTCTGACAAGACTACAGAGCCCTGTAGTGAGTCTTGCTTGTACATCATTTCCAAGATTAACAAATTATCAACTGTGAATCAAAATGCAAAAACAACATCTGTCAAAAGTTTTAAAATGTTTTTCAAAAAAGCTCTAACACTGACATTAGCAAAGAGGTGGGTTTTTTTAATTTGAGTTTTTGAGCTTTTAAAGAAGCTAAAATTCATGTGTTGCAGCAGAACAAAGACAGAAAAACAGTTTCTCACAGCCATGACCACTGTGATGTCACTGAAGGAGTCCAGAGAAGGACAAGCCAAAACATCAGAGTACAGCAGCACCAGCTCTCTGCAGAGACACAAACTGTTTGTTCAAGGACACATCCACAGACATGCTGCCTTCGAATGATATATTAAAAGCTGCTTCTGTCCTTCACATTTCATCCCTCTAAAGAAGCTAGGAAAGCTTTGTGAGTCTGCCAACCGCTCGGCTTAGACCTGCAGGTCTTGATTTGTTTGCTCCTCAGCTCCTCGACTGCCGCCTGCAGGGTCAGAGTGACACACACCAGCTTCTTCAGGTCTGGAAGACTGAGGAAAAACAACGACTGCTGGACTCCTCTGCTCATCCTGCACACGACACACCAGTTTAAGGATCAGTTCTCAGCAACTGAACCGTCCAACCAGACTGTATGACTCAGAGAAAGAGACCGATTACCACACGAGGCAATGACAGGGGGAGAATGTTGAATATGCTTTTGGAATGAAAGCCAAAAATCAGTGAATGATGCTCAAGGCTGCAAGAGCAGCGACATATAGACCATCTGGTCTGGTCTATACCTGGACCAAGTGTTTCTGTTACTCCTGGTCCAAGTCTGGCTGATACACGTAAACATATGAAATTAAATATGTTTATGTTGTTTAGACAATTTATTACAAATGATCAAGTCTGAACAAAAAATGAGCATTAACAGTAAGGCATGTGTTTGCACGAGTATATATATATATTACATCATCCTGTTGTGATGTTTCCTGTCAGACTAGCTGAAGTATTGCTAACTTATTAGCATCAGTCTGTTAGTTTTTTCTGATCCTGATTTAGGATCGTTTTAACAAATAAATTTAATCTCTAAATATTTGTAGTGAACATGACAATACTTTGACACATTAAGAGGAATAAATAAAGTCGTGAGCATATTTAGAAACACATTAAGAAGAAAAACAGCTAGCCCGTTAGCTAAAGCTAAAGCTCACCTCCTTTGGTGCCAGCCACAACAAAAACACCAGCAAGGTTTATTTTAATTACATTAACGTCAAACTAACAACCTTTATTTCTATTTTTACTGAAAATTAAAGTTTTATAAGAAATGTTACCTTAAAGAGGTGATTTAAGGAGAATAGGCCTTGAAACAGTAACAGGCAGGTTTTGCTGACGATGGGAGGGGACCGGAAAGACTTCAGTCCGACAGCTTCACAAACAAAACAACAACAACAAAAAAACAAAACTCTGTGTCAAACCTGTAATCTAAGATTAAATGGGACATGTTGGCCGTGATCATCTCCAGGCTACAGGAAACTTAAGAGTACATTTTAACTCTCAAATTCCAAGTCGAGTCCAAAATTCTAAAGGCCGCCATCTTAAAAATTGACACAACTCACTTATTTAATCATTGTGTGAGAAGAAGGACTTATTTCTGAATGAATTCTGAGGTTGTGTCTCCTTTTTAAACGCTAACTGCAGCAGCTGGGTGCTCAGACTGACACCGGGGCTCCGTCTGCCCGGAGACAGGTACCGGTGGGCCGGATAGGAGCCGCCATTATGGCTCCCGTGAGGAGCGGCTTTCTTCCCAAACTGCTGAAGTGACGTCATCTTCGAACTCGCGTTCACTCAAGGCTCATTGATGACTGACAGGGGCGAGAACCAATCAGGATTCGAGATTTTGACAGCGAAGGACCAATAGTAGCGCCATGAGTGGGTCGGAGGGGGCGGGGCTTAGAGCCGTCCCAGCAAGTTTGAGGGTCCGCGAAGCAGCAAGAAATAACCGCGAGCTGACCGGAAATCAGCCAAACTCTAATTTAATCAGTTTTAATAATGGACCAGTGTGGACTTTAACTGGGAAACACACTCTCATCTTTATCTCCTGTGCTGAAAACACAACACGGGAGGACACAAATTCAATATTTTAAATCACATACGGGTTGAATGTTTAACGGTCTTATTGTTGAGTGGATTTAAAGATAAAAGTCTATAATCCTGTAAAGTTTTCATGTTTTATAACTTTGAAAGTTTTTTTTCTTTCATAAACTAAACAGTAACAGCAGCTCCTTATTTGATCTAAATACAGTTTTATATATATATAAACACATACTTGCTGTTAGGAATCCATGCAAACTTATATCTCAATCGGCTTTTAAAACGTTTTATAAAATCCTTATAATGGAATAGATGACCGGTGCCTTTATTGTGGAAGGAACGGAAGCCGTCAGGCGCCGCGTCCCGTCCACCTTGACAGGTGAGCCGTGTCGGTAGACGGCGGGGTAACTGTCGGTCAGAGCTCGGACCTGAACACCGTAGAACCGGGACCGTCAACCTGTCCGACCCTCCGGCCGCACTAATGGGGGAAGAGGCTGAGCAGAGCCCGGCGGAGGTGAAGTTCTACCGGCTGTCAGAGATCGAGCAGCAGAACACCTTCAAGTCAACGTGGATCATCCTCCACGGAAAAGTCTACGATGTCAGCAAGTTCCTGGAACAGGTGAGCAGATCCACCGGTGGACCGGGACCACACAGACACACAACCATAAAGGACCAGAAACACACACAGACACACATCTGCATTATCTTCACAGAGAAATAACTCGGAGTTGGTCTGCTGTAAAAGTCTCACCGGGTTTCTGTGGTGGGTTCAGGATCACAGAGGCCCCCCCTGAACTGAAGTTCACTCACAGTTCACATGAGAACAGGAAGTGCAACTGAGGACTCAGGACTCAGACAACAGATGTCCAGAGTAAAGTGAATCTGCATTTGTTCTGGTCCTGGTTCAGGCCTCCGTGCTGCTCTTTGTGTGGTTTTTGGATCTGTGGTCCGATTTTAATAATAATCATCAGCTCACTTCACGTTCAGCAGCATAACATTTTCTGTTCCAGAGAAACGCTCCTCATTAAAGCTCATTTATTATAAGAAACTTCATTCTGAGGACGTTACAATCACCTAAAGTAAAGCTGTGCTCTTTGGCCGACTGACCTTTGACCTTTGCTCCACCCACAGCTGTTATGCTGTTGATAATTCAAAGTGTGTGTGTGTGTGTGTCTGTCCAGAGGTGGTGTCAGCTCAGATTCCTGCAGCAGTCTGTGACTGAACCACCAGGTGGTCCTGTTAATGCTGGAGGGAGGTTTGGTCCACGGACTGGATCTAAACCTGGTCTGAGAAGTGAAGCCAAAGCTGAAGAGCCTTAAATCTTACAATCTTCCTGTTTTCCCATAGATTTCGATGCATTCAGGCCAGTGGAGTGGCCCCCTGATGATCATTAGATAGAATGCAGGTTTAAGGCTCTGGAATGTTGGCTTCACTTCACAGACCTGAAGTCTATCATTTATCAGCTCAGTGAACTAGACGGACTCACTGGTCTTCTCTCATGGTGATGAAAACAGTGTGATGTCACAGAGTGGGCGGGGCCCGAGGCCGTTTGATTCTCAGTTGCTCAGATTTCCTGATCCAGTTCTGCAGTCGTTTCCTCTCCTGAGTGTGAACGTGTGATGATGTGCGCTTGTTTTTCGTCCCAGCACCCCGGAGGAGAGGAGGTGCTGAGGGAGCACGCGGGCGGAGACGCCACCGAGAGCTTTGAGGACGTCGGACATTCCACCGACGCCAGAGAGATGACCGGCGACATGTTGATAGGAGAAGTCCACCTGGTCAGTGTGTGTCGGTGTCATGTTCACTGTTGTACTGTACTAATACTAATGTATTTTTGTGTTTCTGCAGGACGACAGAGACAAACTGACTAAACCTGCAGTGAGTGAAGTTTCAGTGACTTGACCTTTGACCTCTGATCTCTGAGAGTGTTGATGTAGAGATGAGTCTGATGATGTTCATGTTTTACAGGAATCAATAGTGACCACTCTGACGGATGAAGCCAGGTACACACAGACACACAGCCAGTTAATGAGTTAATGAGTTTGTTCATCAGTAAGTTGTTCATGTCTCTAACTGCTGGTTTAGTTAACTAGTTGTCTGTCTCTTTCAGCTGGTGGTCTAACTGGTTGATACCGTCTCTGGTGGCGGCCATCATCACGCTGATGTATCGCATCTACACGGCGGAGAGCAAGTGACATCAGACATGCCGCTGTGATGTCATCAACAGACGTTACGGCCATAGACTGATGACTGGCAGCTGCAGCAGCCAGTAGCAGACGAGCAGCGGCCGCAGACATTAAAAACGTTGTTGGACGTAAACGTGCAGATCACCAACTTTACATCCACGACTTATTTTTAATATTTAACCAAGCGGTCACATGGCGTTATATTAATTCACTGTGATATTTTTCTAAAATCTCAGCCGATGTATCATTTTTTGGATCTGTGTCACTGAATGTAAATGATTTAAGAACTGTAACCAGCAGCTGAGGGAGCGTGATGATGTCATCACACCGCAGTCATGTGACCGCGCTGCCGTCCTGTGTGTATTCATGTAACATGAATTTCTGCAGTGAGTCTGTTTGTCAGATTCATGAATCATATTGATGAATAAAGAATCAACACCAGTTCTGATTTAAGCTGAAGCTACAGGGTGAAACGTTTCTGGATGTCGGTCTCAGTATCTCCTCACCTGCTGTGACCTCTGGTGACCTCTTCAGTTCAACAGCTTCATGGACCTGAAACAGCAGAATGATCCAAGAAAATCCTGACTCAGCTCAAAGCTGGAGTTTCATCTGAGTTTAAAGTTATTTACTGCTGTCAGAGTTCAGGGACAGAAACTCCTATTCACATTTTATGAAACAAAAAACAAGAAGAAGTCAGAAATAAGGTGAATAGTAGTTTTAAGACTTGAGATGTTACTATTTACATCAACACAGAAAGAGGACCAGTGCATGCTGGGAAATGTATGCCAACGAGCTATCAATGTCAAAGATAAATTTTTCTCACAACCACAAATATATCTTTGAACGGAGCGCCATGACAGACACACCACCAACCTTCAGACCGGGTGGACCTTTAAGAACATCATGCTGATTAAACCTTCAGCTGAAGTTTAAATTTGGGACTTTTCTTCATTTTAATTCTGCCTTTTCTTCCTCGCTGGAATAAATCAAACGTCGGAGGGACGTTTTGTGGCAGCAGGTGAACTGTTGCTGCCATCTAGCGGCGAAAAGTCAGTTTGGGCCTCAGAAACTTTAAAGCCTCAGAGAATTTCGTCTTCAGTCACATGAAGTCATGAAAACGTGACTCCAAAAGGAAACTTCAGCTCTGAGAGAAAACAGCGATGATGGCGGCGACGACATCGTGTGTTTGTTTACTTGAGGCCTGATGACGCACTTCGTTGGTTCCACTTGGACCGTCCTCATTACATAACCAGTCAGTTTGTGATTGTCGGGCAGGTTTAGGCATTTTGCATCCAGAGTTAATCAGAAACAACAAAAAGGAGGATTTATGACCAACTTCATCACCTCTGTTGTGTATTTTTATTACAACCTATTATATAAATTCTTATATTTACCATAAAGTTTTATTAAACGGAACGTGATGGTCTCTGGTGTTATTCAGCTAAAAGCTTTCCTCTCTGCGTTGGTTATAATACCGATAAATGTCCAAATTATATAATATTAGAATTATATGACATCTGTGAATAATCCACTCAAATGATTGTTTGTTCACTAATATTACGGACGTGTTATATAAATGTGTAAATACGGTCTAATTTAGATATAAATCTTTAACAAACAGACAATAAGAATAAATGATATATATTGTGGGTTTTATATTATTATTATTACTATTATTATACTATTATATAATGGTGGATGATTGCACGCAAACAGGTGAAGGTTGATATTTCTGATGTGACTGTGCGCGTGCCTCAGTATCTGGGGAAACTGCACGCGCTCTGTTGTCACCTGCCAGTTGTCCTCTGCAGGGGGGTGGGGAGGGGTGGTGCCTCTATACAAGCTGGCCCGCACCGGGACACCCCATAACACTCAGCCGCCTGGCCACCTGGCTTCCGGGTAGAGATGTCCCGCTCACCGCTCCACGCCGGGGCAGGGCCGCCCTCCCCGGGACAGTCCACGGAGAACGGCCTGGAGGCGGAGGAGGACGAGGACGGGGATCTGGACGACGAGGTGGACGCCTCCCGTCTGGAGAGATTCATGAGAGACCGGAGGAGAGCCCGCTCCCTGCCGGCCTACCCCGGCGCGCTCCTGGACGAAGTCTCCGGGAGTCAGCGGGAGAAGCGGGTGAAGTTCGCCGACTCCATGGGCCTGACCCTGGCCAGCGTGAAGCACTTCAGCTCGCTGGAGGACCCGCAGATCCCGAACAAAGTCCTGTCCAGGCACAAGAGCCTCCCCCCGCAGCAGCAGGACCTCCTGGCCGACCTGTGCCAGACCTTCAAGTCCTGCTTGGCCACGGACCGACTGTTCGTCTGCTTCCCGGAACTCCGGGAGACGGAGCGCCGCGTCCGAGAGCTCCGCGTCTGCCTGGAGAAGGTCACCGTCACCCAGTCTGACGTGCAGGGGCAGATCCGGGTCTTATCCGGCGGAGCTGACAAAGACGTCGGGGTGAGGTACACCTTCAACGACTGGCAGTCCTACGTGGACGCGCAGGCTCTGAAAGTGGCCGCGGATCAGCCGGACTTGGTGGGGGAGCGGTTCGGCTTCACCGTGTACACACCGCCCTTCGTGGACCCCAGCTCGGCCGTGCACTTCGCCGTGTACCTGAGGAGTGAGGAGGGGGAGTTCTGGGACAACAACAGGGGGCTGAACTACACCCTCCGATACCACTGCGTGCCCAGCACGGTGCCATTTGTCACCGCCGCGTTCAACGCCACCTGACCGGGGCCTGCGCCATCTGAGCGTAAAAGGCCTCCATCTGTGCTTTAAAGGGTTCCACCTGGCCCGAGCTGCGGGCTGTGGTGAAGGAAGGTCTCCTGGTTCTGGTCAGATCAGGAGACTTTTCTGTCAGTCTTGGATGATTTTTTTTTTCCCCGCCCATCTCAAATCTGACATGTGTTTCTGACTTACAACAACACAACCACGGCTTTTTGTGCGTCTGTCTCTGTCTGTCTCTCTGAGGACACGGACTGGATCTAAGCTTCCGGTTTCTAGACTTTAATTTGGACAATGATAACGATCACAACAGGAGGAAGAGGATGGGGTTTGATTTCAAAATAAAAGCTGCTTGGTGCAGAGCAGACTGACGGGGGGGGGGGGTATTCCATCCTTATTGTGATGCATACCCCCCCAAGTAATGCTAACATGCTAGAGCTAATGTCGGTTCTGGTTGACATTGACTGTAACCATGGTAACGGGAACTCTCTGAAACCGGTGAGTGGACTGGTGCTGATTCTGGTCCAGGCTCCAGACCCCCACAGCCCCCTAATCCTCTTTGCCCCGGGCCGAAGTTCAGACTTGGTCCTGTTGACACACGTCATCTGTTTGATATGTCAACACTGACAGGGTCAGAGGGATTCTGGGGTACTTCCCTCACACCTGTGACCTCTGACCTCTGACCTCTGACATCAACTCTGCTGACACATAGCCACCACACGTTAAAGATTCAGGTTCACCGTCCATCTTCAGAGGAGCATAAAAACCACATCGCTGTCACATGACCCAACGAAAAAAAATCAAGTTAACGGACGCCTCATAATGCAACATTACCCATGAGCAAAGGCTCATGGGTAATGTTGCTGCAGATTATAAAATCAGTTTGAATTGCAGTGTTTGTTTTTTCATTGATGTCTTTGCATTCAGAATAAATTTGATAATTTCAAGATGAAACATTTGATGAGTCGAATAAAAATCAGACATGACGCTGCAGAAACTGTGTGTGTGTGTGTTGGTCTGGTGAAACAGCCATCGCACTTGAGCAATGTGATCTCTTACACCTGTCTGTGTGTGTGTGTGTGTGTGTGTGTGTGTGTGTGTAAACAGGCCAAGTTGTCCTTAAACCAACAGAGGGCCTATATATAGATGCCTGTTGTACCTGGTGGGTCAGTCACCTGCCCTTCCCCCCGCCTCCACACCCTCGGGTCAGTGATCAGGCCTCCACACGTCAGGGTCCTCTGGACTTTTGAGGGTCTTGTGGTTCTGATGTGGTTGTGAATCCCGACCCTGTAAAGTCCTGATCCTGGTCTCTGTCAGTAAAGTCAATCAGAGTCTCGTTCTTGTGTTCTTGGTCCAGGGGCGCTGTGGTCCGGTCCAGTCTAGTTTGGTTTTGTTCCAGTCCCTTATTTAGTTTTTTAAAAAGTTCTACGGTCAGGTCGCGATGAAGACGACCTTGTTGTCTTTTTCATCCAATCCCATTCTGACACCTGCGCCTGAAGCCAATCACAGCAAAGCAGCGGGACATTCAGGTGTCCCTCCTCCTCCAGGTCCTCCCATCATCACCTCAAACCTGTGGATCCCTTCCTATGGTGGCCCACTACCTGTCCTGGTCTGAGAGCCAGAACCAGAGACATAAAACATCAACAGCAGCTCTGGACGAACACGAAGACGAGGACGAAGACGAGGGTCTTCCTGTGAGGAAGGAAAACATTAGGTGACAGAATGAGGAGCCACAGATGAAGGAAACCTCTTTATTTACTTTTATGTCCCCTTCGTCCCGTCATCATCCTCCATTCATACAACAACAGATACGGGGGACTAATTGTGCACTTTAATACAAAAATAACACTAGAAAAGAGAAAGTCAGGGATGCACTGATCGGTCGGCCACAGGAGGCGGTGACAGTTCACATGGAGGCCATTTTGATTTTTGGTTTTAAAGTTTGACGCAGCGGTGGCTCGTGTGGTCGAAATTCTGACAAAATAAAGTGTCTGAAAGTTAAACTACGAAGCGGACTCAGAACAGAACGGACCGGACTGAGTCTGCGTCTGAGACCAGGACTAAAACTGGACTCGGACTCAGTTATCCGATCAGCGCAGCACTGAACAAAAAAATGTCAGGTATATCACAGTTACTGTTTTAGTCCTACATCTCCCACAACGCATTTCACCTCCACCCAGAGACAGCTGTTTACAGGAAGAGGAACCAGGAGGTGGTGATGTCAGGGCAGTGGGCCACTCCGGTCTGACGGAGCCAACCTGTATGCTGGGACAGTCCTCCTGCTCCTCTTCCTCCTCCTCCTCCTCCTCTTCCTCTTCCTCTTCCTCTTTGTCCTCCTTTTCTTCCTCCTCTCACTCCACCACGGTCTTCTGGGTTTCGTACATCTTCCCGATGGAGACCTGCAGAGACACGAGCACATGACACAGGAAGTAGTTTCTTTTCTGAAGGTCATGTGACTACAGTGTCTGTCCTGTGTGTGTGTCCATGGAGCCTTGTCATTGTGTTATGTCAATATTGGTCAGCTCTGTTGTCAAATACAAGAACCAATTATGGTGAAGTGTGTAGCTTTACTGTATGTACAAACAGTGTGTGCGTGTTCTCAGGTCACAGTCCAGAATTGATTTTTTCTTTTTTTCTGAACAGAAACATGACAGACTGATCCAGAGAACAGGACCAAATGTGACCCACACAGACACACAAACGGACACACACACACTGTCTCCGATGTTCTGAACATGTAGTTGTGTCTACATGTTGTCATTTCAGTAACATCACAGCTTCATTAATCAACAACCTCCTGATAGCGCCACAGCTTTGTAAAAGTTTGACTGACTGATTGGCAGGTTATTGGTTTTTCATCATTAGCTTCACATTCTGCTGTTTCTTATTTTATCGATTTCTCCGTCAGTGTCGTCAAATTAACGAACTGACCATTTTTATTGACCGATCTCATCCTGAAGTTGGAACTGTGTTTGATAAATAATGTTTGTTAATACAAAGATGCTTATTTTGGTGTGTTGTGTACTTAGTGTAGAGAATGGTGTGTTGTGTTGTGTCCACCGGGTGGCGCTGTCTGTTCACTGATGCTGAACAACACTGGGTCCCCACCACCCCGTGTGTGATGTCCTGATTGGCTGGAGTATGGCGTCGGAGGGAGGTGGGCCGCTCTGGACCAATCAGCTGTGAGGAGGCTTGGCCCTCATGTAAATTGTTGCGGCTGCAGCTACGAACAAAAGGATGGTCTCTCTCTCTCTCTCTCTCTCTCTCTCTCATTGACAGCCTTGCTCTCTCTCTCTCTCTCTCTCTCTCTCTCTCTCTCTCTCTCTCATTGACAGCCTTGCTCTCTCTCTCTCTCTCTCTCTCTATCTCTCTCTACACTGACGTGACGCCGTGTTAACTTTTTAGATCACAAAGTAAATTGTATGAAAAAAAATTACAGTTAAAGGATCCGAACACAATAACTGATTGACCACCGAAGAAGAAGAGCTCCAACTGAAAACCCTTCGTCCAGCTGAATTAATAACCTCATAACAACATGAACAGCAGGTCAGCACCTGAGGAAGGCAAAGCATGCTGGGATATTAATGTGGCTGTGTGTGTTCTTTGACTGGTTCCTCATCTTACTGTTGTAAATATCAGAATCAGTTGATTTCTTGATGTGAAAAATAAACTGGGCTGTTGTCTCATTTCCATTCATTCATCTGTCAGGTGCTTCTGTCTCAGCGGACATCAGTCCAGCTTCACTCCAGTTCTAAGTCCAGTTTGTCATTCGGGGTTTCATAAGAAGAACTTCTGAGTCTTCAGGAGCTTCTTGAAGACAGCAGGACGTCCCTGCTCTGATGGACTTCAGGAGCTGGGAATCACCACATTCCCCTGATTTATCAGCTCAGTAAACGTTTTCCTGATGAGTTTATGGTCTCAGTCTTCAACACAACATGATGTTCAGTTTTTAAATGATGCTCCATTTAGAGGGAAAGGGGAGGGGTTAGGGGGCGGGGCTACTGTGATTGACTGACAGACTGTAGTTGTGCAGACACAGAAGTCTCTGAAGGAGCATCTGATATGGAATCAGATTCAGATGGACAAAGAGCAGAGTGATGTGAAACATGAAGCTCTGAGCAGCACGGCTGATTCAGGGGAAAGTCTCCACTGAGACAGTGATCAGTGTTAGAATGGAAACCTAAACTTAACTCGGTCAGATCATCCACTCAGCATCACACCCGCTCACACAGGATGGAAACCAGAGACTCTCTTCTCTCCCGGCTGAGTCGTGACTGACTGACCTTCAGTCTAACTCCCACCGGACAGGAGCTGTGAGATTAACTGAAGGTTTGGACTGAAATATTCCAGCTGCTCCTCCGGCTGCAGGCCGACCTGCCTGGAAACCTGCGGGGGCTTCCCTGGCCGTCACAGCCTGAACACACACCGAGGCGCCGCCTTAAGCTGCAAAGTCACATGACACCTCCTGAATCCTAACAACACACCTGAGGACCTGTCTGTCAAACAAGAGGATTTACTGATCCGGCTCCTGACAGGAGGTTCAAGAGCAGGAATCAAACAGCGAGTGACTTAGGCAGCATAAATAAGTCCTGCATTAGACCCTCATGATGGTTTTTATGGCCTTTCAGCTTCACCATCCTGTTTTACCTTTAAAGACGAAGGTGTTTGCATTAACATAGGCACAAGTCATTGTTGGACCAAATTCTTCCACTGAGGATGGAGGGGACAGGGGTGTGTAGTTGAAAAAGAAACGAGGAGCCGAACAGCAGGAGACGGAGAAAATGGGAGCTAAAGAGCTGTTCAAAGTGGGAGGAAAGAGATGAAGCAATGGAAGGAAACCTGGAGGTGGCCGGCCGAGCAGCTCAGACAAAGAAAATGAGGTTTAGTCCTGCGAGAGAGAGAAAAGGCGGGGTGATGGAGTTGGGGGGGGCGAGATGAAATGATGGAGGGGCTCGGACGTCAGGGTGCTGTCAAACTGAAATTCATCTGGGCCTCTGAGCGTAGGAGAAACAGAGGAGGATGGAGATGGAGAGCCAGGGAACTGGAGGATGAGAGGTGCTCAGGTAGATAATAAACTGAGCATAAGGAGCGCTCCACGCCATTTCAGAGCTTCCATTTGTCAGGAGATGAGAGCAGAGCAGCAGGCAGCAAAAACACATCCAACCGTCTGACAACTCACTCTGCAGCTAAATATTTAGTCCTGTGAGTCAGGCTGCAGGGGAAAGAAAGCCCAGTCACATTCACCTCTTCCTGTTCAGACTGACGTCTAAATACGCTCCATTATTCACAGTGACAGTGTTTTCTGTTTCAGATCAGTTCGTTTCATTTACTTCACTCTCTTTAAAGCTCCACACCGTCTAAAGGTCTCTGGTTCTAAATCAGGTCCAGGTTCTGTATTAATCCGGTGAAAGTCTCAGAGGTCTCAGTCCTCAGAGAAATTCTCACCATCTGGATTCAGAAACTGAACCTGAAAACCAGCCGTCAGGACTTCTGGTACTCTGTGATGTCACAACAAAACAGCCCCTCCCACCTGGTCGATCAGAAGAGAGGAGGATGGACCAACCAAACAGATGCAAAGGAAGGAAGGAAGGAAGACGTCTGAGCTGTGACGTTTGGTTTGTTCTTAGTAACTTTCAAATGTCAGATGAGATGAACAAATAAAAGCACTTAACCTGTTATTTAGACTCACACACACAAAGTGCTTTAAAGCCTCACACATCACCAGGTGAGCGTTTCTGTGGCAACCACACGGCCCAAAATAAAAGTGTGAAGATGAAAAGTGAGAAAAGAGACTTGAGAGTTCACTTGTTTGTGAAATGATGATGTAAAGCTGAGAGGCGTCGTCGGTTCAGGGGTGAACCTCCATCGCTCTGTTTGCACACTACACACCAGAGATGAGGCTGCAGGGGGGGTCCACGACAGAGGGAGGAGACTTCACCACGGCAACACAAACTTCACACCTCCCTCCTATCGCCCTGAAGACCGAACTAAAATACATACAGAGTTAAAAAGCTGTTATTCCTCCACAGCCCTGACTCAGATTACAGCTGAGTGGGCCGACGTTCTTCATCATCATCATCATCATCATCATCAACAGTTTGAAGGTTCCTCGACCTCGTAAACTGTGACCGGCCGCTGCTGTTTGAAACGACCTTCCTAAAGTGAAACTGGACTCGTCTACTTGAAACCTGGTCCAAAGTTTTACAAACAGCTGCGTCAGGACTGATGGCGTTTTAATTAATACCCAGAATGCCTTTCACCTGCTGCACATGGCTGCGTGTCAGAGGGATTTACCTGTGTCTTGCCTAAGGACACTCCAGCAGGGTGGTGTTGTGTTTTGAAGGACGATGTCTCCACACCTCACATGTCCTGCTGATTTGTCTCATGCTAATCTGCCCAATTATATCTCTCCATTCTCATTCTTCCCCGTACATCCCAAATATCCCTCGTTTGTCCCTCGCCACCTTTCTTCATCTGTCCTCTACTGGCCTGCTGTGTGTGTGTGTGTGTGTGGTGCATTTGACGTCCCTATGAAACGTCCTGTGTCTCCTTTGACTTCGGCTCCTCATTAATCATTAATGAATGTTGAGGAGCGACTGTTTGATGAAGGCAGGACTCAGAATAATGTGGTGGCTTTTATGGCTACAACTTCCATCTACAGGTTCATCAGAAAAGGGGATCGAACATTTTGTCGAGAAAGTGTCAGAAAATTGTGACAAAGAAGAAGAGACGAGTTAAAGACTAAAACAGTAGAAGACAATCCAGATGTCTTTTTTTTCAGGTCCTTCTTCTGTCTGGCTGTTTGTCTTCTCATTGCCGTTCTCTCTTCATATTTTCTTATTGTTTCAGTTGGCTGGCAGGAGTCCCTGCAGCTGAAGCAGCATGAGGCTGTAACAATGATATGAGAACAAGAGAGAATATTGATCCTTCCCCCTCGTAGCCTGAGCTCGTCTGCTCCCTGATCTCTCAGTTTTGTCTGTTTGACTTCCAGATGTGTGGCTGTCTCTGCGGTCCTTCACTGCAGTCTAAAGGACGACTTCTTCTGAACATTCTGGACATTTTACGGAGACTCTGCTGATTATTTATGGCGGACTGCTTTCTGACTGATCCAGCAGAAATTCACACAAACTAAATCCTTTAAGGGGAACATCTTGTTCTGCGACTGTAGATGCAGTTGTCCAAATGTCTAAAGTGAATTCCTGCTGCCTGGACTTCTTATATCAGTTTCTCATCACTGAGAACTGATCCTGTCTGAAAACCACCAGGCCGAGACAAGATGAGCGCTGACATGAGGGTCCACTTCAGTCTGAAACTGATACTACTGTTGTTTTGATGCTGGAAGACCTTTGAGGCCCCACTGCTGCAACGAGAGCGTCCCTCTGCTGTTAGTGTGTGAGTGCCAGACGTCTTCATCAGGACGGGGTCGTCTTCATTTACACATACTCTTCTTGTTACTGAGAGTCTCCGTGTCTGACCTTGGAAATCTCCTTTACTTAAGTTCCACCCAACTTGTTCTCCCGTCTCTGGTCTTGTTAATTGGCTACGATGACTCAGAAAGCTCCGCCCACTTGATACGGCAGTCAGCCAATTAGCTGTCACCCCTTCAGAGCTGGCATCGACCAATCAGGACGGCGTTAAGTTTTATCAAATGTGATTAAGCTATGAAGTCATGGTCACTCCCACAGGAAATGCAGAGAAAGCACACACACACACACAATAACAGTAATGAGGAGTTTCTTTGAAAAGTTGCAGTTTCTTAATCTTAATTTTAAAACGCACACTAATTAGGGAGTGAAGGCAAACTGTGCTCACGTATCAGAGAAATCCAACAGAGTGAGAGAGTGTGCGTGTGCGTGTGCATGTGCGTGTGTGTGTATGTGTGCGTGTGTGTGCGTGTGTGTGTGTGCGTGTGTGCGTGTGTGCGTGTGTGCGTGTGGAGTTCCCTCACTAGCAGCCAGACTCTGCTGTGATCTCCCGTTTCAGTCTATCGCACTGAGAGACAGAGAGAGGAGGCAAAGATGATGAAGGGGGGGTGGAGGAAAGCTGGTTGTAAATTGCGAGACTCGTTACGCTTCCATCGTTCTGTTTCCTCTCCCTCCGATTTCTTCTTCCTTTCCCCCTTTAATTCCTCGTCTCTTCCTCCAGGCCTTTGCTCCTCAGATGCAGGAGGAGAGTCAAAACTGTCTGAAACATCTATTCATCTGCAACCGTTTGTGTTTCTGCTTTAATTTGCATTTAATGCAGAAATGTTCAAATGCCAAATGGAGCTAACCTCATTCAGCAAAGTCAGCACAGAAATAAAACAGATGTTCTCTGTTTGCTGGCTAATACGTTGATCTTATTACGACAAGTCTATTAGAATAAAAAAAGAGGACGGTGTCAGCAGACGATGTTAAAGGTCCACACAGAATAAAATCAGCCATCAGGACTTAATGAACTCAGTCACACCTCCGAGCCCCGCTCACCTGGACCCTCCATACAACCTTCAGGATTTACTTTCAAAATAAAAACTTATTCATACATTTACATTTATTCGTATATTTCTACACTGGTTAATCTATTGCAGGATTCTTTTCCATAGTTGTATTTATTTATAATAAAATAATATTCCATACGTCGATCAAATTCTTCCACCAAAGTAGAAAAATTGACTTTAACTGTGAGCTTCCTGTTAGCACAGAAAAACAGTCATACACATGAACAGAGCCGGGATGAGAAGATGGGATGGAGGGAGAAGAGAATCGATTGGCTGGTCGGCAATCTTCTGGAGAGGAAGATTAAACAACAGAGAGAGAGAGAGTGAGAGAAAGTGAAGGAAAACTATAGTAATCCAGACAGAGTGAGTCACAAAGAAGAGATGAGTGGGAGTCCTTCAGTCAGGTTATGAAACGACTCTTCAGACTAATGGAAGACAGCAAGACGCCATCGAACCGCTAACTCGTCCCTCCTTCACACTGGAATTCATCCACTGCTGCTTCACACGGAGGCTAACAGGAAGCTAACAGTTAGCCTGGTTATAATGAGACTTGGGGTGCATTCAAAGACATCAGGACAGTGTTGGAACGTGTTTGTAGAGCTCCACCTGCTGTCTTCCTGCTTCGCTGTTTCCCTGCACTGATCCTTCTGTGATATTTGTGTATCTCTGTTTTTAGATGACGTTGTTTACAGTTTCTTACGTAATCCAGACGGTTGGTGCAGGAGATGAAGCTGTAAACATCCTCAACCTCATCGCACAACACAACCAACCCAAAAACCAACTTCAACCTGGGTCATTTTCCTTCCTCATCCCTCTTTTGTGCCTTCCTCCTCCTCCCCTCCCATCTCCAGCCTTCCTTCTTACATCACATTGCCTTCTCCAGTCAATGAATTTCATCATACAGTGTCTCTGTGTGTGTGGAGACAGTATTTCATCAGACCCAGTTTTCTAAGAATAGATGAAAAACAAACGAATGTGCCTTCTTGATGCTAAATCCACCGATTCTGTAAAATCGTCCTGCAGAGCTTCGGTACAAACTAAACATTCCTCACAAAGTTGCCTTCAAAATCCAGCAAGAGTCCAATTTGTTTCCGACAGAGCAGGGACAGTAATCTCATCTATCTAGTCACAGCAGCTGCAGACAGGAGGAACAATGATCTGAATTACTGTCACATTCAAACATTTCCGTTTGGTGATATCTGGAACTTTCAGTTTTAGCTAAATTTTCCTGCTAAGTTGCTTCTGGTTTCCTCCGTGGTCTAAACTTTGTCTGCTCTTTGACCCAACAACTGAAGAACCGTACACTCTTATTTTGAAAGGAGCCATTTATATTGTTTTGCTATTGCTACATGGATAGCTTTAGCATTAACAGGTCTTTATTGTTTGTACTGAAATCAGATCTACAAACTTGGTCCTTCTGTTGGTCAATACTTAAAAACCAGAGACAACTGGATCCTCAAACACACCGACACCAGCTCCCGTCTTCAAATGATATGTTCCCGTAACAACGCACCAATGTGTTGTTTAATGCCAACAATGATGCAAGTGAAGGTTTGTGTATTTGTTGTGCACCCTCCTCCCAAAAGAAGTGCTTGATCTCACATTTAGTAATGTGCTATTTTTATTTTGAGTCTCTCTGCGCTGCGGGAAGCTGCTCTGAGGATGATGCTCTGAATTTTTGAAGGCCTCAGCAGTTGGAAATCAATAACCCAACTTGTGTGGAGTTTGTGGGTCTGGTGATGATGGGAGGCCCAAAACAAACCCAAAGAGATGAGAGAGGGAAAAAAAGATACGAGTCCACTTCTCTCCTCTTCACTCTTTTCGCATGCTGCTGTGAAGATATTTCAGATTTCACTTTTAGCTGAACGCTGTTTGTTTGTCCAAAGACAAAACAATAAACTGTTCCTGAACCAGTTCAGACTTAACTCCACTGAGATGCATTCAATGACATTTCGACAGTTTTCAGAGTTATTCAGATGATTTCGGGCACACGTCTCAGTATTTCGAGGCGCGGGTCTGATTCCTGGTCGGCTGTTTCATACGAACCCCACGGAGGGTAAAATACTTGAATTGAAATTAAATGACAGATTTTATAGTTTCCTCTTGAGGACGAAGATCTTTAATCATATCTTTTACTCTGATAAGACACAAAACTTGCTCATGACGGCTCTTTCCAAAATCAACGTCTCTGCAGCAGCTTCATTAGAAACTCCCAACATTTACTGAAAGCCTTAATATCAACCGTTCTAGATCCGACTAACTCGTCCTCCTTCAGTTCTAAATTTTTATGAGTCGAGGGAGGTAAAAACCTGTCTGCTTTTATCCACCTGAACAGCTCTTCGCAGCACGGAGTCATATACAGCCCACAGTATGTGTGTTACTGTGAAAGGCTAAAGCCCGATAAAGCTGCCGAAACCTGCAGGGCAGTCGGGTTTAACAGCAGCAATAACGGCGCTGGATTTCTGAGGGATGGAGGACGAGCCTCTCACTGCAGCTTGTTGTTTCTGTACAGACAATTTATAAATTGACAGTACGTGCTGCTCCTCCTCTCCAAATATCCTCCACATGCCCGTGTGTATTAAGGTATCTTAAAAAAGAGGCGGAAGAATGAGGCAGGAAAAGGGGAGAAGAGGGGAAGGGTAAGAGGGAGGTGGTGCAGGCTGCCCTACTTTCAGCTCATCTCCTGTCTGCCTCAGGATTTCCCCAAATCTCTGGTTCCCCCAAAATGAACAGGATCAGATCTGCAACTGCGCCAGAACAGAAAACTGATCCAGGCTGATCTGCTGAGCCATTAAACATGATCCCGCTTCGTTATTCCAGTTAGAGTTTTTCACAACAACTTTTTATTTCTTTCGTTTTTTGGTCTCAGCAGAAGAAAACACAAACTGATCATCTTCTCAGCAGCACATTTCTATGACTCAGCTCTCATCCAAACATAAAAACTGCACCTACGTGTCCTAAAAACAAGGCAGAAGAAGCTGAAACTCTATTTGGACTCACAGTCTGAAATAAGGGTGATGGTTATTATTACAGTTCGACGTGTTAAAAATACATTTTTTCTGAGTCATAACTCAGTCAGATCTGAAACTGCTTCGAATCACATGCAGTAAAAGCTAAGACACCCCAAAGGAAACAAATCAAGTCAAGATTGCAGCATGAATTTAAATTAAATGACAGATTTTATGAGTTCCTCTGGAGGGCGACGTGTTGGTAAGTGAAGAGATTTGAAGTATCAGCCTCTTATGTGGAGTTATGAGCAATAAAACCAAAACCGGGCCTCACAAAGAAGGTCCAAACATGGAAACAGCAGCTACGCGTCCAGAAAACATCACGTATGAAGCTGAAGGACGTTTGTTTTCACTCTGAATCAGGAGGGGGCACATTTAATGTGTGTGGGGGGGCTCTAAAATATTATCACCACCAATATAATACAAAGAATAATAATATGATTTGCAAACATGAGCAAAAATGATCCAACTTGGAAAACCCTGTAAACTCTTACTGGACGATAGTTTGCTTTTATTTTGAAACTATTGCTTTGAGATGGAGGGATGACTTCCTTTTGTCTTCAATTGGATCCATGGGACTGATGCAGAAACAACAGAACAAGGAAAACGTGTTTTAACCTCAAGCAGAGGTTCATCATCAGCCTGGACCATCACACACAGACACACAACTGATGTGGGGGAGTACGGCCAACTGGTAAACAATCCAGTCTCAGAGAAGATTAAAAACCACAACACGGACACAAAACAGCAAAACAACAATCTTCAGACAACATCCTGAGAGCAGAGACCATGACTGTGTCTTCTGGCCC
>CM068476.1:734381-761881 GCA_034769265.1 Remorina albescens | reverse complement strand
CCGTCTCTGGTCCAGTCTAGTCTCTGGAGGGGGGTTCCGGTGTCTCGTCTAGTCTGGTCTCTGCTCTCTGCAGGGGTCCCGTCTCTGGTCTAGTGTAGTCTCTGGGGAGGTCCCGTCTCTGGTCTAGTCAGGTCTGGTCCAGTCTAGTGTCTGAAGGGGGGGGTCCGGTGTCTCGTCTAGTCTGGTCTCAACTCTCTGGAGGGGTCCGGTCTCTGGTCTAGTCTGATTGCCGTTCCTTGCTGTAGCCAGTCCATCACTTGTTACCAATTAACCAATCAACCTAGACAGGTGGCCCCATCGAGAATCGAACTGCGCCCTTCTTGTTGCGCGGCAACAGCGTTAACCACTACCCACCGTGCTGCTCAGGTCACCAATTAACCTAGACATGTTCAGGTGCCCCCACTGGGAATCGAACCGTGCCCACTACGCTCAAGTCACCACATTTATTTACTTATTTATGCATTCATTCATTCATGGGTAGGGGGGCGTGCATCATTAGTGACCCCCTCGGAGCATTTACCCGACAGATATGTTCCTTTTTATTCTGATGAAAAAAAAACAAAAACAAAAAAACAACTTTTATGTAAGGTTTGCAAAATGAGGAACCAATTTTTTTTATAAAGAGACACTTTTATTTTTGTTACTTAAGCAAAATGTGATATTTCTTCGAAGCATGGATAAATGTTTAAAACTTAATAAATGTGAAAAAGACACTTTAATGTCTCCATTTGTCATTCTGAGGATCCTTTATACACCTATAGACTGAAGCAGAAATCATTATGAATCAAATCAGTTTGAATCGAATCGTGAGATAGTAAAAGATTCCCACCCCTAATATATAATATATTTATATAGTGCTGCAATTTAAAACAACAAACAAACAAACTCAGATAATAAAGAGCAGGAAGGTTTGAAGGGACCGAACCATCGACCAGATTAAATACATCCATTTATTCATGAATAAAAACACGATTATGAATCAAATACTTTAATTTGCCAGTAAATGATGCATAAATTCACAGTAAAAACAAATCAATTATTCATTACACTTAATAATTCATGACCCCTCACAAATAAAATGATCTGACGTCTCAAAGAAAATAAAAACTGAATATTTGGTTTTAAGTTTTAAAAATCATCTCAGAAGCTGAAACTTCAGGATGAAGGGCAGCAGGTTCTGACTTCAATAACTGATTAATAAATCAATCGATCCCTTCAACTCATTCACTCACAGCTCATAAATAATGAGGTCACTACACCGACGGTTTAAAGTGGTTAAACTTCCTGTTTCCTTAGTGGGCGTGGCCGTGATGCCTTCATGTGAATAAACAAAAACAGAATTCGTGGCTGGTTCTTATCTGACCAAGAGCCCCATTTCCTCCTATAAAGTCGTGTTTCCATTAAGTGATGTTGTGTGGCTTTTTTTTTTTTTCGTCCCACATTATGTTCACAGATTCAAAGTGATATTCAGGTGCGTCGATGGAAACACCTGGAGACAGCTTTCCATCTCTTCCTGCAGTGACAATGACGTCAGAAGCTCAGCTGGTCGGAGGTACGATGTTCTCACATTAATCATTTGTTTTACAACAGAGCAGCTAATTTTAGGACTCTGGACCTCAGCGGTTAAGTTTTTCATTTCAGCAGGAGGCCTCAGAGCTCAGAGTCCGGTGGCTCGAGTCCAGGATAAGGAGCTACAGATGAGGGAGTGTTTTCTGGCAGGAGCTGAAGTGAAAGTGATTATTGGTTTAATTTGCAGCTCTTTTTTCTTGATGGGCTCGGTCTGATTACAGCTGGCAGCTCCTCTGATATGGAGGAACAACAGCATCGACCTTGGAAAGTCGCAGCGTTGCCCAGAAAACACACATTCATCTTCTCCGTCTGCATCTTTGGGCCTCAGCTTCATTTAAGATTTAAGACAGAACCAATAAGAGTGCAGCACATCAGAATTACACACTGAGGCTAAACATGATGGTCGTTACAAGGACGTGACGGAGGAGGGACGGGGAACCTGGTTTGGAGCTTTAAAGAGCAGCTGATGTTGCAGGAGGAGACCGAGGACCTTAAATCCCCTGAATCAACCAGCTGACAGATGACCTGTGGCCTTGGTTCTTACAGGGCGGTGTCAGATTTGGTCTTTACTGATCTATAACTCTGGATATCTGTCAAACTACAAACCTCCCTTTCTTGGAGCTTCGGTGTGTCTGGAGCTCGTTAACTTTGACAGACTTAATGAAAGAGATGCTCCTGTGGCCTGCTAGATCATTTTTCTCCAATTTGTGTGACAGTTTCTCTTTTAATTGAAATCTCAGGGGGACAACTAGGAGAGAAGGAATTGAGGGAAGGGAGGAAAAAAGGACATGAGGAGAGCTGGAAGGGAAAACTGACACAGAGGAGGTTTCCACAATTACTAATTCATCTGAGGCGTTTGTCATGTTCTGGTGAGTTGACAGATTTTTACCACACACTCCGATGAAGACACTGTCTGACTTGAATCCAGTGGGGACAGTTATTTTTATTGGAGAGAGAAAAATGGAGATGGAAACAGGACAAGGAGACAGGAGCAGACTCACATGAGGACAAAAACACTGAATCAGTTAGTTATTTGTTGTTCTGTTGTTGAGCAGATATGACCTACTACTGACAGTCAGCTTCCTCCTCTTCCTCTCTGAGTCTGTAACACACCGGAGGGTTTACACCCAGCACGAATTTTTCCTACTTTTAAAATGGATGTTATGTCTACCTTTATGCTGGAGTTATTTCTATTTGTATGACTGAATGTTGTAAAATCTGCAGTTAAACATTTTTAGATGACTGAAACTTTAACGTCAAAACATGTAAAGATGTTGGTTTTGGGAATAATAGAAAGGATTTTAAGAAACTAATTATGAATTGCGTTCACTAACAGCTGTAACGTTATTGTCATTCTGATGTTCAATCCTCATTTTAGAATAAAATGGCTAAACATAAACAAAGTTTATCAGCTCGGTTCAGGTCACATAGTCAAACATCTGGCTGCCACATCACAAGTCACAACGTGGACTACTAAACCCTAAAGCAGCAGAGCGACTCTAATCAGCTGTTTGAAGAGCAAACAATTCAGGGATAAACAAACAAACAAATAATAAACCCAATGGTGCTGCTTCAGTTTTCAAGGCCCTGCTGACTTCCTGAATTCATCACAGAGTGTTAACAAACAATGCTGTTATTGAGGGCAGTTATTAGAGCGCCGCCTGGTGGCCTGAAGGTGCACACTGTGTGTTTCTCAGTCTGGGTAAACCCCACTGTGGTCTTTGTTAATTTATCTGTCACTTTCCCCCACTGATCTGACTGACGGTGGAGCAAAAACCCTGAAGTTAAACCTGACAAATCAACTTCAACAGTCAGAGATTCTCTTGACAGGAAGAGCATCTGAAATTCATCACCTGGTTTAAAAACCTGACATTCACCATCTTCTGGACCTTTTTTCATTGCTCTCGTGCTTGTATGAATGTGTCATTTAAAGTTCTTAGTGATTACATCCCAAGTTCTCCAAGTTCATAAAAGCAAAGGCTTACTTAAATTCTTTCTGAATGTAATTTCTGTGTTTCCATTCTGTTTATTTCCATGTTTCTTCTTGGTGACAAAGCTCTCCAAATTCAGCCAAACGTTCCCCACCTTCCATCGCAGGAAGTGCTGCGAGCGCCTGCATCAGCTGTTATTGTAGTTAGAGAGAGAGAAACAACAAAATACAGCCTGCAGCAACGTCTGGCATATTCAGGTCATCCCACAACAATCCAACAAGTGCACCCCAGCATACCGTCTCCACCACAAGTTGGATTCAAACCTGCTTTTTGTTGTCAACTCTTAAATATAAAATAATTTATTATTGGTTTTCTTTCCAGAAATTAGCTAGAAACACAATCTGAAGTGCACCAAATTATTCACAATATTTATTCTCTGCTGGGACTTTCAGTGCCTGAGCCAGACAGGTGGAATTGATTTCATGTGGACCAGCAGCTGGAGGAGACCAGTTCTTATCTGGCCCCTCAATAATTCAGCACAGCAGCAGTCTATATGAAGGCAGGCAGGGAGCGGCAGCTCTCTGATTTCTGTGCAGAGTGCCTTGAGTTATGACAGCTGAAGATGCTGTCCCAACCTCACAAAGACGCTTTAGGACATAGTGCTGAGAAATACACTCAACCCTCCACTGATGACGAGCTGTGGGAGAACTGATGAAAATGAGGATGAACGGAAAATGAGACATGAAAGTTTTATTTTTGCCGCACTAAATGAGCTGTCCAGTGCAGAGTTTGTACCATGAAGAAAGTTTAAATCCCCAAACTGCGGCTGTAGGAGGACGTTTCATGAGAGGCTGCTAATAAACAATACGTCCTCTTCATTTTAAATCTACAGAGAAAAATCAGCTGCTTCTCTGGCCCAATATTCTGATCCTGACCCACCAATATCATTAAAAAACCTTTGCAGCCACAGGACTGTGAAGGAATTCGCCACAGAGCAGAACAGAGCAGCTAAAAACTATCTGATCTACTCAACACTGTCTAGTCTAACAGGAAGATGAATATAAATCTAATAATGTAAGAAATGTACAATTTTTAAAAAGACAAATGGAGGAAGAGAAGCTATACAGACTCGCCAGCCAGAAAACAAACCACAAATATTTCAGGGGAACAAATAAAAATAAAGGTGCCTCCAAAGACCTCCATCAGGAGGTGTATCATGGAAAACAGTGGAGGCAAGTCAGCAAGTGGAGAAAATAAGACAGTGACATTACCAAGAACTGGAGACAACTCCAAAATTTATGACAAGAAGACTATCAAGCCCAGGAAGCTCCCAAGAGGACTAAAGCAACACTAAACTGGCAGGTGTAATACATATGACACTGTCTGGGCGACTAAAACATCCGAGCCTAGCTGAATTCAGCAAAAGCCTACGTCAAGTTCGTCAAGGAAAATGTGTGGAGACCATAAGACATTTATCCAAATGCTTTTAAATAATTCCAAATGGTGTGTTGTGCTCAAAAACAAAATCGTACATCATCAAAAGATCACCAACCCCCCCACAAAATATCTTTGTTTGCCAGTTGAACTGTAAAGATCTGACTGGTTCCCAGAGTAAGTGCAGAACTTGTCACAGTGATCAAGGTAGAAACTCACACAGGCCTGATCCTGCAGGATCACACACAGATCTGCTCAGTGGACAGGAACAAAACTAGGCCACAGACTCTGAACCACTCACAAACCCTCTCACGCATACACACAGCTCCAAAGTCACAATGACAGCTACTCAGAGTTCGGGCTATATTTGTATCTGTTGTCTTGTCAGATTCCTGCAAAAAAAAAAAAAAAAAAAAAAAAGCAGCTTTAAATTGAACCCTGAGGAGTCTCTGGGCTCGGTACCAAACATTAACGTTCAGTTCTGCTCAGAGTTTAGGACCTCAAATACCGGTCGGTGCCAACTCAGCAAGTATCTCTCTTTTCTGAGGCTCCAATACAGAGACCTCATGGTACAGTATAATTTAGAACCTTTAACTTTTTGTAGAGTAAAAATATTCAAAATGTATATATTGTATGCAAATGTAGAGCAATTTCTATTCAGAAAAATAAAGCTCAAAGTGCTTTACAAGACATAAGACGCAAGACATAAAATGCACTCAGTGCCTGTAAATAACAGATATAATAATATAAAAATAAAGCCACAAGTTATTTACCTTCTGAAAGAAAACAAACCAAACTGAGATTAAATAGAAATATGATGTAAATAAAAAATGATATTTAATAAATGAACTAATGACATAAAATGAAAATCCCACCTAATAATGACAATGACAACAGTAAATATGATAGTTTACTTACGATCCAGAAAATGAATTGAGGCTTTTTCCTTTGCAAATTTACGTTTTTAATAAATACTATATACCTATGAATAATGTTTTTGTTGTTACATTTTTCAAAAGGAGCAGTAATTCCCGTCTAGATTAAGTTCATTATTTTACTCGTGCGAAGGAAAGTGAAAGTTCATTAAACACGAAGGTGAAAGTATTTTTTTAATTTTGAAATATTTCCCTTTCAGTTTCATTTAATTTCTTCACTTGAAAATCGACCTTTAAATGACCACAAACAAACTGAGTCCACTGACAACAACAAGAACACAACAAACTCCCACAGCACCCAAACAACGGACACACACCGGGATTATTGTGCTCACATGCTGCGTTATGTCTGTTACATCACCCCGTTGGATGATGTAAACACAGCCGTTAGCGGCTACATTAGCATGTTCCCGCCGCTGACAGCGGGTTTAAACCGGGCCCCGGCACCGAGCAGACCGGGCACCAGCACCGGGCAGACCGGCCGCAGCTCGCTGTCTTACCGGTAGTTGTACGAAGGGAACTTGCTGCTCTCCCTCAGCATCGTCCTGTACAGAGAAATCACCTGTGATCGTGTGGACGCCGCCATGTTGATTGGAACACCCGCTGCTGCGCAACCGCTTCTTGTCAGGACCCCTAATCAGAGCTGTCCAACTAGAGCCTGTCCACATTTCCTCTTCTATTCTTAATCTTTCTTTTTTTACTCCTCCAAATTAAAACACACATATGTGAATGACAACCTTTATAAATATTAAATCAGAATTTTACATTGACTTTCACATGAATTATATGTAATAATAAGGTTTATCGTCGGGTGGCCAAGCGGGCGCCACACATCGCTGGAGTCACACACAAGGTGAGTTAGCGTCGCTGCTTTTGACCTCTTAAAATCCACTTTAAACTGAAAATGTTGTATTTTTATGAATGAATGACAGCGTGAGATTATAGCACCCGGTTATACGGCACAAACCGGCTGCTTGTCAGGTCGCACAGCGCCACATTTCGCCCACAAATGTGTCCTTTTTGTGGGGCAGCGTGTTAGCTGCGGTGCTACAAACACACCTGACTGAGAGGTTAGCTTTCTCAAACAGACCATTTGACCACGAGTGTCTCTGCCACAGACATTACACCAAACTATTATAACAGCGGCAGAAAGTCGAGCTTTAAATGTTTATTGTTGTTGCTCTGGGGTGTTTTGAGGCCGATATTTCTCCTGGTTCAGTTTGTGTCAATGTTAAAAGTAGAGGAGGTAACTTTGGGACCTGGACGTGGATACCCGTCAGTCTGTAAAGACAGCAATCAGCATTTCTGTTTGTGTCCATGTGAAACTAACGTGTTACAGTTTGTTAAGTCATTTCAAAAAGAAAATGACCCTCCTGAATACACCTGATGCATAAAAAGAGCACGTTTTATTTCCTGTATACGCCTCAGAGTAACATTGTAAATTGACCCAAACATTTCTACATACAACAAAGTGTACATGTTCATACACATAGCAAGAACTTTTTTAGGGACAGCTGTACACCTGCTTATATGTACATTTATCTAATCAGCCAATCACGTGGCAGCTGAGCCTTCCCAGACCCAGTTTCCAGACCTGGATCCTGTAGAACACCTGGAGGCAGAGAGGACAGTGTGTCCATGAAATCAGAGGGTGTCCTGTCTTAGTGAGATGTTCTCATGAATGTAACAGGTAGTTACACACATTACGATAAAGTCAGAGCCAAAGCCAACAAGAGTGTGTAAACCTAAAAACAGACTGAAGTGTTGAGGTCAAACACAGTTTATCCCTCTGCTGCTGAGATCTGACCTTTGACCTCTGGGAGAGGCCAAGCAGTCGGACAGAAACACTCAGGAGCCGAGCTGACATCTCTATTCAGAGAGGAAAATCTACACACACACACACACACACACACACTGTTAATGACATTTTAATTTTATCTCTTCCGGAAGGTTTTTTCCCCCCTAAGGTCTCTGGTGTGTGTGTGTGTGTGTGTGTGTGTACAGTATGCTCTTTAGCAGTGGATGTGTGAAAGGTCAGACCCACATCCTGTTTGTTGATGTCCTGCTGTCATTTAGTGTAAAGGTCAATGGCACTGCCGTGTGTGTGTGTGTGTTTGAGAATGTGTGTGGTGCAGAGAAGGCATTTAAATTGTGTGTCTACTCAGGCACAAATTGATATAGAACGCGTCTGTTGTGAGTAGTTGTGTATGTGTGTGTAGCTGTGGTATCTATAGATCTTAATAACCTGCTGCACAAATGACCTGTGGGGTCATTTTGTACCAGACAGTCTCGGAGTGGTTGGTGCTGTAAAGTTCAGTCTATCATATTGTCAGCACTTGTTTTAATTTCCTCCATGTCTCTGCACCTCTTTGGCCACATCCTCCATCCCGCTCTGCTGTTCAAAGTGAAGTGGCAAAATATCTGTAACTGGATTCCTTCTCTTTCATTAGGAAAATGTTTACTGAGCTAATAAATCAAGGGAGAGTGAGGGATATTTTCCCATAGACTTCAGTACTATCTTACTTTTGTTAACCGCCAGTGGCGTTGCCCACTGATGATGATTTGATAAAATGATGTTTAAAACTCCTCAGACCAGAGTCCAGGTCCAGGTCCAGGCGTAGAGATAATCCAGGCTTCAGTCTCAGCACAGGGAGGGTTTGATGATTTGATAAGTGGCTGATAGTGAGTGAGAAGATGTGACAGTGGATAGAGGCTGGATAAAAAGCATTTAGGAAACGAGTGTGAACGCTGACACTGACAGCAGCGTCGGCTCATCTCCACCACTCAGACTGAAAGATCCAATAAGACAGAGAGACTGGGTCCGGTCAGCTGGGACGGAAGGAAATCCTCTTTTATTGATCTGTCGCCCCTGTAGAGCCGTCCAGCAGCCAGCAACACACACATCATAGTCTAATTCAGTTTTTAGTGTCTGTAGAAAACAGCAGAACGCTGGTGAGATGTTGTGTTTTGGGTTAATTGCAGCAAGTGGCTCACTGACAGGAGCTGATTAATTCATTAGTCAGTCATCATAAACTAATTGGCATCTGTTTTAATGATCAGCTAATCAGACTTCAGCTTCTTTAGTGTGATGTGACAGTAAAATTGAAATTGGTATGAGTATTGATCAGGCCACTGCACCAAAAAACAGATGCACTTCTAAAATAACATGAGCAAAATCACCAACTGAAGCTGCCAACTCCAGCAACCAGAACTGTGTTTATTTCAGTTTCTTCAAGCTGCACCTTCTCCAATTCTGCTTTCCAAAAAAGTTGTGCTCAGATGATACAGCTGAACGTCCTCACTCCTTCATTTTTAGTTTCACTGTAGAATTCAGACAGCAAATTGGATCAGATGAATTTTTCTAAACTGGAATGTGGACAGGAGTTAAAGTTAAAGATGAAAAGTGGATTCAAGTTTAATTCTCCCTCCGATCAGTGACCCCAAAACCAATTCAGGCATTGACAGTATTCTTTGGCTTCAGTCAAAAGACAATCTGACAAAGTTGTGTGCACATCTGAGCTCCTGAAACTTCCCTGAGTGAGTGTGATGTCTGTGGGTGAATCTCCTCTATGAGCTGCAGATTGAGTTTTCTGTCAGTCTCCTTTCTGCCTGGTGGATCAAGGCCCCTGATGTTCCTGCAATCGATCGCTTCCTGCCGTGTTCAGATCTGCAGAAGAATCTGTCTGGCACAGATCAGCCCATGACCCAAACCTGATTCCTCCAAATCCATCCATCCTTCCATCCAATCTGTCCGTCCATCCATCCATCCATCCATCCATCCATCTTCTCTGGTCTCTGGTCCAGACCTCCACCTCATCCTCTTCTCTAAACAAGCTCTTCTGCATCATTTGCTCTGCAGGCTGAAGTAGGTGGATAGGTGTGTTTGTGTGTGTGTGTGTGTGTGTGTGTGTGTGTGTCCTTAAGCACGCTGGACAGGAGCCCTTTTTCTTATTGTCAATATCAGAAACAATCTCTGCTACAGAATTCTAAATGCAAATTATTTTCCTAGCTGTCTGTCCCAGAGACTCTCTAATCCCTGACCAGGACTCTGTGTCTGTGAAGTCAGTCCCAAGATGAAGAGGTCATAATGACCTCTGACTGATCGCCATGAGGGTTTCCTAGTGTGTGTAATGTCACTATTGAGCTGAGCGGAGTGAACTCAGTGCAGCAGATGGAAACAAACGGGTCATCTGCTTTCACTGGCTGAAACATGTAAATATAGTCAAAGATGAGGCGAGGGGCTGCCACCTGACTGAAGGGAGGAAGCCTGTGATAAAGATCCATGAGTCAATGTCCTGCACAAGATGATTTGTAACTTTACAGTTTTGTGTTGCTGCAGTGTTTTTTCTACATTTTATTCTCAGGACAAATTAACAGTTAAGTATCAATATTGTCAAACAAAAACTACCTAAAAGTGCATGAGGAACAATGGAAGGAGGATCTATGCTCACTTCAAAGAAAATCACCTCACAGAACCACGTATGGTTTAATTTAGAGCAAGTGGCCCCCGGCCCCCGGTCACTTAAGACCTGGTTCTGATCCCAAACCACCATCCACTGACCGAGGCAGATCCAAAGGTGTTAATGGAGAGCAGTGTGTGTGCGTCCTCTGTATTGCTTATTAAGAATTTCATTCTGTGTTTATTTCATTTTAAAATGCAGCCCTCAAACTACATTTGTACAGGCAGCTGACAGCTAGGCCTCTGAAGGAGACCCTCTGATTGACATCACCCACCGGAGCCAATAGGAGCGTCCGATTTGGAGACGTGACTCTAGACGTCACTATCAAAGATGGAGGATGAGACTGGATGGATAAACACACAGCAGGAGTCAGAGAGTCAGACTGATCCAGATCTGATCAGTGTATCACTGAAGTCAGTTTCAGATTGGACAGATCAGCTGATTCTGCAGTTTAAGGAGGAAAAAACTTCATGTCACTTAGTTTATGTGCTCCTGTGGGATTAAGAGTGTGAATTTAAATTCAAATGAACTACTTTCGTTGTTTTATTCTTTGAAAATGACAAGAATGAATAAAATTATCTTTTATCCTGAGCAGTTCAGTTCTGTCCAGCTCGTTGCTCAGAGGGATGAAATTTAGTTGTCTGTTTAATCTGAACACTTTCCTGATTGAATGAGACACACACACACGTATATATACATCAGGAGTGGATGTGAGGCTCGGGTCTAAATTAACTTGGCTGCCTGTTTCCCTTTGCCTGTGATTGGAGGGGGGATCAGAGCTGCAGCCTTCATTAGCATACATAATAAAAAGGGAAGGTGGGGGGGCGTCCACTTTCAGCTCCCTCCCTCTGCTTTTGCCTGTAATTACCATCCGTCATAGTTTTTATCCAGGGAGACATCAGCTCCACGGCCCTCTGCCGTTAGAGCCTCCTGTCCGACTTTATGTTCGCCGCGCTCCTGGCAGCTCTCAGCTCTGAGAGGAAGTGCTCACCAAATTAAAACGCCTCTCCTAAAAAGAGCAAAGACTGGACAAGAAGCATTTGATCTGACAGCAGGTTTTGCTGTTAATCTAAGATGAACTCTTGAGTATTATCTGAAGGTCAGGATGTAGACATAATAAAGTCGATGAAGGAACTGCACCTTCAAATTAACCTCGGCGAAGGTCGCATGAAACTTGGCGACATATTTGACAATCGATTAATGCTGACCAGGTTGCCTTGTGTTCCGGTCATGACACAACATCAGGAAAATCAGGTCTTACCTAGTCCAGGTCTTGGCTCGCTCTCGCCTCGGCTACTGCAGTCCTCACAGGTGGTCCAGGATGCAGCAGGAGTCTGGTCTGATCAGCCCAAAAGACCACATGTTCTTCGGCCGCTCATAGACCTACACTGGCTCCACATAGTCCCTCAATCCGGTCCAAGTCCTTAATGCTCCTTCAGAGCCTCTGGCTCTGGACTATCTACTTGACCTCATTCATTCAGCCCTTCTGCTCCTTCTCAACAACTGTGTTCCTCCATGAATGTGGTCCCTAAACCAGGACCATCTGGGTCCAGACTGGTCTGGTCTGTGGTTTGGGCTGTGATGGTTTCCCACATTCGGTTTTCCAATGCGGCCTCTGAAGGATGAGAACCTGAAGTGGGACAGGACTATCTTTTCGCTCAGTGTTTGGGCTCCACCAGCTGCTCTCTGACTGATTGAATTGGACAGATAATCTGTGTCATCTGTCAGCTCTGTGACACTGCAGGTACACCAGCGACTCCTGAACATTTTCTGTGTGTCACTTTGGTTCCAGGTGAATGGGGAGATAAATCTGGTTTTAGTCTAAATGGCAATCAGCTCGACGAATCAGATTCTGAGTTGGGGGAAGAAGGGGGAAGAAAAAAAACCCTCCTCCTCCCAGCTGTGTGTTATGTTTTACTGCCTGATTCTGAATTCATTAGCATTTCATTTGAATAATAAAACACCGAAACCCGACTGGGATTGAATTTCTATATTACAGCTGAATATGAAGAGTTGCAGCCAACGTGATTAACGGGCTAATGGCGGCTCTCAGTGTCATCACATCTGCAGGTGTGGACTTTGTCGTCAGGTGTCTTCTCCTGGTCATACTGTGTCCAGAGTCACCCAGAGTCTGTCTGTAGACCTGGATCTGGACTCTGGGGCCAATACTGAAGAGCCATAAACCTTTATTCTATCTTTTGACCATCAGCTGGCGACTCCACTGGTTAAAAAGAAGTCCGGTTGTATTGAAGTCTATGAGAAAATGTCCCTCTTCCTCCCTGATTTATTAGCTCAGTAAACATTTTTCTGATGAGTCACTCCTGGATTCCATCTTGTGCTCCAAATATTTTTCAACTTAAAAAAAATAAATAAATAAAACCAAGATGCCTGGCAGACCAGTCACAAAATGGAAGCTTCAAAATGGCGGCTCCCTGTGGGTTCGTTTCTTACATTTAGTGAATATCAGTCATATTAAACTCTTCTGCCATGTTGTTAATAGTCTAATCAAGAGAAAACAACAAATATCAAATATCCTGAGTTCTGATGGTTGGATCATCTAAAGTGTGACAAAGAAACGAAGCTGTTTTACAGAAATGCAGCAGCTGAAAGTCCTCACAGCTGTCTGTGTTTTCATCCTTCAGAGGGAACAGGAGGATTAAACAGAGGTGGAACAGAGAGGAGGAAAGTTTTCAATAGCTCCAAATGACAATTGATCCTCCCCATCTGCTGCCTGAGCACACTGGAGCGCACACACCTCAGCAGCAGGTGTGTTTTCTGCTCCAACTTCATCACTCTCCTCAGGTTTTGTTTTGGGGCCAACAGAAGAGGAGAGAGCTGCTGTCTCTGTTTGTTGATAGAATCTCTGTCGTTCAGGTAAACTTGATAAACTGCTCCAAACTATGTTTCCCAGGAGGCCAATTGTCTTATGTGGAACCTGGTGTTCTCAGCGGGGCCCTAATTGAAGTCAGACCTCTGGTTGTCAGCTGAATTTTTCCCTGGAGATTGATTGAGTCTGACTGGACAAACAGTTCAGGATCAGATCATATTCTGTCACGGTTTTATTTTGGGTCTATCGTGCCGATGAGTTGGTTATTGAAGTACTTTTATTCTGAAAATTTTGATCAGACTGAGCATGCTGTTGCCCTGATTTGTCCTGTGTGAAACTGACTTCAGTGATAAACTGATGAATGAAGTTAGTTCAGATCTGGAAAGTGAGCCAATCAGAGCATCTCCTTCAGAGTCTGTGGATCAGTCCTGTATGTTTCTGAGTTTATTGTGTTGACAGAATAAAGACAATCAGATATTTGGAGCTGATTTTTCATCATTAATGAGCAGAACTCCTGATCAGATAAAGATAGAAACTTCAGATCAGCTCTAGAACAACACAAACACATGAGAGGAACTTTTCTTTGGAAAAGAAGGAAACATTCAGAGTGTGTTTTTAGTTACAGAGTATGAACTGATCAGACAGAATCAGATGACTCTAAAAATGACAAACAGAAAACTTTAATGTGATTCTAAAATGGTTAATGGACTCCACTGCAGTAATAACCAACAGAGACATGATCAGACTGTTCAAATTGCTCCCGATGATTCAGTGTTTGTGTCACATTGTCTGCACAGATGTGGACTGATGGTCCATCCAACCTGCTTTTGAGACAGTTTCAAACTTTCCTTTCCTTCACTCTACCTCACTCACTTGCTCAGGTGAAATGAGGAAGACTGAGGCGATGACCCGGCGCTGCTCACTAACCACATTAGCGACGCGGAGTGCTAGCATTTGTTCTGCTGTCAGTGAAGACAAATTAGGTGCTGCGCTAATTGTTGCAGGGAAATGCAGAAGATACAGCAGCAGTTTATGTAATCAGTGTGTGTATGTGTGCGTTTGTGTTTGTGTGTTTTAACATAGTCCTTTGCTGTCAAAATATCAGCCAGGATCTCAAATTGATTTCTCTGGCATGTGAGTTAGTGTACACAGATTTATGTGTGTGTGTTTGTGTGTCCTCCATCTGTTCTAGGAAGCCCTTCCTGAACCTGATGAGCCCCCCAGACCATAACACACACACACACACACACACACACATGCACAATGACTCTGGTTCATCCTTGTGTTGCCTTCAGGTATTTTAATAAACAATGTAGATAATTGATTAATCAGCCAAATATTATGATTTCAAACCAGGATTGACTCAGTGACGAGACTAATATTCAGATTTTAATAAGAGTTTTCACATTTACTCAGCAGAAACATCCTCTCACGTCTCCCTCTCTTTGACATTTTGCACAGATGTGAAACACCTGAATGTGGGTTTTTCCTGCTTTTGCCTGACGGATGCAGCAGACCTCCTACTCCCTCCTCCCTTTATCTAAATCCTCGTTTTACGACTGGCGAGGCCTCGGCAGCTGTCTGAAGGTTAGCACCCCTCTCTAGTCTCTTGTCTTTATGTGAGTCGGTAAAGAGCAGTGAAAATAAAACATTCAGCTGCTAATAAGGAGGCAACAGAGTGTGTCAGACTCTCCGAGGACCTGACAGAAGATTACAGGGAAATATAAAACAGGCCTCTGTGGTGTCACTCTGCTGCTTTGTCCACATTTGGCTGCAGTCTGATGAGCTTTAGGTCTTATAATGGCTTCATAACGCCACACGTATGTAAATGTTAACAGTGTGTGTCTGTCTGGGTAATTGTGTTTGAAGGAAAATTACACACAATACATTTTCTACAGTTACTACACAAAAGACTGGATCTGAACCCGGACCTGGACTCTGGGTTTGTAAACTGAAGTCAGTGCTGGAGAGCCCGAATCCTTCACTCTATTTAATGGCCATCAGGGGGGCAACTTCACTGCTTTGAAAAAGAAGTCGAATTGTATTGAAGTGTATGGGAAAAGGTCTGTACTTCTCCCTTGATTTATTAGCTGAGTAAACATTTTCTGAATGAGTTTATGGTCTGACAATCAGTTTCTATAGAACGTAGACCTGATTTATGATCAGACTGAATGGACCTCTAAACCTTTACACTGAATGAACTAGAGAGGATGAGGGTGAAAATTTGTGCTCACCTCCCCCCTCTGACAGAAACACATCCTGCATATTTGTGTCTAACTCCCTTCATCCATAACCTTCTGATTTTCAGAAGACGAAGTCGTTAATCTAACAGCTTCGCTTCCCTTCTTTGGCCTAAAAGGACAGAGAGGATCAGAACGGGAAGCTTAGCTTCTCTTTTGTGGACAATCTGCAGAAGCCTGAGTCGAATAAATACCCCCGTGAAGAACAGACAGACTGGAGAATGTCTGATTTGAAGAGGGAGGTCGTACATGTGGAGGATGTGTGAGTGTGCAGTCGGTCAGAGCAGACCTACAGGTCAGACAGTCGGTCTTTTCATCTTCATGCCGCTGCCAATTACCTTTAAACACCGCTGTCCTCTCTTGCGCTTGCTCTTCTCTTTATTAAGAGCTGGGCTCTGCCTTCACCACATAAAGCCCACTTTCCAAAAAGCCCATTCTGTTCCAAGCTTTCCCAACATGGAGCTTGTAGAACCCTGAACAATTCATCTGCAGTGCGTTCTTAACGTGAGTTTGAAGCAGGCGGATTTAAATCGGGCTTTTGATTTCATTACTTGCTGTTGAAGAGTAAAACTCCCTATTGTGTTGTCTTATCCTGTTTCATCTGAGCCACCTTTCATTCTGCTCTACAGCTGGAAATGAGTCTGACAGTTCATAAAGAATCCGTCCAAACAGCGTGTGACTGTCACATGAACAGGTTTAGTTTGTGGTCAAAGAATGACAAGTGGAAGGAAAGCAGCTTTTCAGAGAAATCACATTCACCATCAGCTGATCAGTCTCAACTGACCTCAGCGCCTCCTGAGTTTAAAACTAGAGGTTTTTCTCCTAAATGCTGCTGAGACCAGCTGTTACTGATTCCGACTCCGTGGGGAGGTCAGTTGTCAAGGATGCAGTGATTGGTTGATGAAAGACCGGCCTGTAGAGGACCAGTTGCTTTTCCCCACAATGGCGCGTTCTCCAAAATGTAATTTTAACATTACAGTCAAATCGTGCATTTAATTCAAGTGGAAAAGATGGATGGATGTGTTTTAATTACTCTCCCACTCATTTCTTGGCCTGTATTTACATGAACATGCAATTGTTTTGTTTGTTTTTGGCTTTGAAATATTTCCAAATGGAATAGTTTGAGGAGCCCCCTCAGCTACACTCGTAGCATCATTTCCCAGTCCACTACGGTGACAGCTGGATTGGATAAGAGGCAGTGAAATCCAAACAAATCAGAGCTCTAATGTGTTTCTGTTAAAGCTCGGTAGCCTCCAGTGATGAACTGCTGTAACTCCACCGCTCACTAAGCATTTCTGCACAAACGCTAAAATGGTTTATTTTCAGCCGCAGCAGATGCTGCACAGAGCTGAGACACGTCAGTATTGTTGTCCTGCCAATATATAATGTATAATTATCAACAGTGGGTTCCCTGCCTGCCGTCCCCTCGGAAGACAACACACTGTTTGGGTGACAGCTAAACGGCAAAAACGAGACGCCTGCTTCTTTCAAATCCCCGAACACGGCAAATGTGAATTAGCCAAAAAACTCTGTGTGTGAGAGAGAGAGAGAGAGAGCGCAGCACATTTTCTGTTCCTAATTTGCACTCTCTCCAACGTCTCTTGAGCATATGTTTACTGTGTCGCAGCCAGGATTCACACTCCTACACACTTCCTCTCTCTCTCTCTCTCTCACACACACACACACACACACACACACACACACACACATTCCGGTGAACAGGTATACAGGTGGTCTTTCTGCAGCAGGTCATAAACATTGACCCTTTCTTTGACTGAGTCGCTGCTGCGGCTTCATCTTTTGCATCCTTTAACATTTTCAGGATGGAAACATCAATATTACCAACACCTTGTCAATCCTGATCAGGGTTCAGGGAAAATGTGTGTTTCCTGCACTGAGGCAGAAACTCACTGGGTTGTTATGAGGGGTTTGATTTGTAGTTCAGTGCCGTCGATATCGCCGTGCCGACATATCGTTAGTGATCCAGCTTTAATTACAGACTCCATGTCTAACTTAACGAGCTGTGACCTGGGGTGTCCCGTCACTGCTCATAGACCTGGGAAGGGACGCTATAATCATTTATCTTATCTGCTGACCATCAGCGGGCGCCTCCAGATAATGTTGAAGTCTATGGGAAAACGTCCCTCCTCCTGCCGGATTTATCAGCTCAGTAAAAGTTTTCCTGATGAGTTTATGGTCTCAGTCTCTAGTTTCCAGTCTTGAGTACAATATGATGTTAATTTTTCAAATGATGCTCCATTTAGAGGGAAAGGGGAGGGGTTAGGGGGCGGGGCTACGGTGTAACTGACAGACTGTACAGATCCAGCCAAAAGTCAACTCACAGTGACGTCAGCCATCGATTTGTGAGCTGCCTTCGGTTTGTTATCTGTTCGTTGGCCATCTGTCCAAAATAAGTGAGATATTAGTATATGATAACACACACACACACACACACACACACAGACACACAGTGTCTTTGTCCAGTTCAATAACAACGTATTTGTGTCCCTGAAGCTGGATCTGACAGACCGGCAGAGAAAAACTGAGCTTTGAGCTGCCTTTGTTCAGGCACTGCAGAGGGTGATTGATTCAGGACACTCCCCCACCAGCGCACACACACTGCGTATCGATGCCACACTCAGCCTCCTGTTGTTCATAAAGACGCTTTGAGCCATCAGACCTGACGGGACCAGAGTGTGTCTTTCAGGAAAAATCCACCACACAAATATTTCTAACAAAGTTGTCTGTTGATTGATCCATTGATCAATTTATTGATTTGTTGATTTCATGTTAGTCAATTAATCAGTTAAGGGTTAGGGGTTGTCATGTTGTCAGTGACAGAAACAGGGTCTTCAGTCCTTGACTCACCTCATAGGTAGTGTGTGTGTGTGTCACAGGGAAACTGATTGGGTGCATGAGTTGAGCCTTCTGGTGTCAGATCTGCAGCCTCTGCGCTTTTCACCTCCAACCATAAAATCTCTCTCCTTCATCATGTCAGACACTCCTCCTCCTCCTCTTCCTTTTCCTTCTCTTCCTCTTCATCCTTCTTTTCTCGGCCCCAGTCCGCTCCTCTCCATGTTCCATATGCCTGTGCATATTTGATCTAATGCTGCTTGTCAAAAATCCGCCTGCAGAATATCCAGCTTTGATGTTATTATGGAGGGAGGAGGAGAAATGAGAGGTGGTAGGAAACAGTCGCTGATTAATTCTCTATCAGATAATTGATTAACTCTGACAGATCAATTGAAATAAACAATCTGTGATCAGAGGGGAGTGAGAGGTTCTTCAACAGCACTTTATTGAAGGTAGTCCAGGAGGAGAGGAAATGACAACAAGACGAGGAAACGAGCTGAGAGGGAATGATGAAGATGATGGAGAAGAGGAAGAGGATGAGGTAGAAACATTTGAGTGGAGGTCTTAAAGGGGAGGACACTGAGTTCATGGCTGTAGAGAGGAGGAGGAGGAGACGGGGGTACAAGATGGATGTGGGGTCATCCCAGGACACCCTGTTTTAAATAAACGCCACAGTATCAGCCAATCAGTTTGACTACAGCTACCATAAATCCTGCTGCAGTAACATGACACGCACGCACACAAACACACACACACACACACACACACACACACACACACACATTCTGCAGCTGTCCTGCTTTATGACTGAATACACGCAGTCAGCTCCTAAAAACGTGTTTCCATCGACTCCTCGTGTACAGAGAAAAGAATAAAGATGAAACCAGAAACATTTGAGGAACGACTTGGCTTTCTGTTTGTTGTATCATCTGTTCAGAGGCCAAATTATTCTATTTACTAATTAAAACAGGCAAAACTCCTCTATTGAGTCAGATCAGGAATATGTAAAGAAAGAAGTCCCTGGATAACAATAAAAATTCTAAATTCAAAAATGGAGTTCTTTAAGATAAAGATCGACTGATATATATATTTGCATTTCTTCATATATTTCCAGATTTATTACCAAATGTATTTATTTATTTTTGGACTTTATTTTATTTCATTTTGTCTGTGGATTTGATTCAGTTGGACAACAGGAGACGTCCAGAGTTTTTCTGGTCATTCATTAAAGCTGTAGCCTGGAGGGACAGAGGCGGGAAGAGGAAGTTGTGTAACTGTCCGTGTTGGGGAGCGAACAGCGTCGTGAACAGGAAGAGCAACAGGAAGTAGTCATCGTGCCAGAGAGGGACTCCCTCTGATGGGAGGGGGCGAGCGGCAGTGACACTCATGCAGAGAGAGAGAGACACCACCTGCTCCTCTGATGCGTGTGATCGTCATAGAGTCGTGATGGCTGCGGCGTGCGTTCTCTATGGGAACCACGATGGGCTGAAAATAGCTTCCTGTTTCTCTGTTTGAGCTGTGACACCAGGATGGGTCTCCTGATGGATCATTGGAAATCCAGACACGGTGTGTTTCCTGTTTGGATCCACCCCAGTCTCCTTGAAGGGACTAACGTGGGCCCACAGGTGCAGCGACACCACCGAGGGTTGTGTGTTTGTTGTGTTTGGCTCATGGAGTGTGTGGGTGTCTCCACCTGCTATTCTGGTTCACATAGGAGTCGGCGCCAAGTACAAAAGGGGCCGTGTGGCGGAAGATGGAGGACGGGGTGATTAACTAATATCATCGCTCTGAAGCAACCGAGCTGGTTGCAGCGATGAGTGAATAAACCTCTCACAGGTGATCACCCACCTGTCCAGTGGTGTGCACCAATCAGCTGCTGCCACCCACGGGCCTGTCCTACGTTCCAAAATGGCAGCAAAGCTGCTGTAGCATCCGTGCAATCAGAACTTCATTGATTGGAGGAGGAGCAAAGAGCAACGCTCATTGGCTCCAGAACTCCGCGTTATCCAATCAGCAGCTTCCAATCAAGGCAACGTGGCAAACCGGTTCATTAACCTGAAGCATGACAAAGTCAGCACATCAGCATCGGATCGCTGCACAACAAATCTAAGGCCATAAATATTCAGGAGGTTGCACGTCCTGTCAGGGAGCTTCCATGTCCTGTTTCGGAGGTGAAGACATGTTAAGGTGGTTGTATTTCCTGTTGGGGAGGTTGAACTGAATACTTTCTCTTTTTCTTCATGACAAAGTGGTTAAACCTCTTTCTCAGGTTGCTGCACATCCTGTTAAGGAGGTTACATGTCCCGTAAAGGTTACCCATCATGCTCAGGGAGTTGCAGGTCATGTTTGGTTGCATCCCGTCCGGGTTATTTCCCTTTTAATGGGCTCATGCACTGAAGGTTTGGCAATTAAAGTAGAAACAAGAAGTTTTAAAGCTTCGTCTCTGGTCCTCAGTCTCTGCAGCCATCTTGACACACACACACACACACACACACACACGCATACATACACACACTCTCCATATATACTCTATATGCAGTATCTCTCTCTATAGGCCTATCGCCGTCTCCCTCTCTCTGCAGTGTGTAATTTATCACCTCTCTCTATCAGCGTGTCAGTTTTTAGAGGCTGAATGAATCCCTCTGCACTAAAACTCCTGCTGGAAGCTGTGTGTGTGTGTGTGTGTGTGTGTGTGTGTGTGTGTGTGTTTCTTTAACAGATCTTATATCTCTGTGTAGTTGTGTAGTTGAGTCCTAGTTCCACATCCTTCAAAGGACCTGGTTTACATGGGTTCGAGTATCCGACTGGATTTTTGCTTTAAGTCGTCATCGTTCGTGCCGTAAAGCGTGACTCCTGCTGCCTGGCAACCTTGCAAACACAGTTGTACCTTTAGCTGAAACACAACACTAACCCTGAACAGTGTGATCCTCAGGCGTTCTGTTGGTGTTTTCTGCCGTCATATTATATTTATGACGGGCACAATGAATCCTGGGAAAGCTTGGACCTTGGAGGATCCACCTGTTGGAGACTTTGTTTCCCAGGAAAACAAAAACATTGTTAAGTAAATTTCTTTTGACAAGCTGTGTGTGTGTGTTTTTGGACGTGGGGCCGCAGCTCATCCTTGGCAGCATCTCTGTTTGCACCTTTATTCTACTGGCAGCATCAGAAGTCATCATCACAGCCTCTCTGTTGGCTGCTGCCACGCTGGTTAGTCAGAACGCCTTGGCAGCAAACGAAGGGATTTTCTCAGCAACTTTCACACATGATGAATCATGTTTCTCTTCCTCCGGAGCATCACTGCACTTTTTCTGTCTCTGCCAAACACTCATCTCTCAAACCTGGATCTGCATTAGTTCTTATTAATTCTCTATTAACGTGACAAGATAGAGGCGATTGATTCGAAGTGTGAGCAGTTGATCTTAAGCCTGGATGATCCCAGAGAATACTACAGACGATGACCTTTACTGACGGAGCAGATAAATAATAACCTGAACTTAACTTAACTGCCACTGATGAATATTAACCCTCTTTGAGCCACATTAAGGCCTTTCTGTTTTTTATCCATTTGTGTTTTTGGTCTTTAACAAAGTCTCTTCATCGTCAGACTCATCTGATTCTGTCTGACTCAGACTGAACACAGAAAGTTCCTCTCATGTGTTTGTGTTGTTCTAGAGCTGATCTGAAGTTTCTATCTTTATCTGATCAGGAGTTCTGCTCATTAATGATGAAAAATCAGCTCCAAAGCCTCTAATGCTCTAAATATCATCACCCACTTGAGCCAAGAGGAGCGTCCCGTATAGAGACATGACTCTTGGTGAAGAAAACCTTTATTATTGTTGTTGTTATTGTTACTGTCTCAGTTTCTCTCACCGTCACTTTTTTAGTTCATTACTAACTGTGTGTGTGCGTGGCGTGTTGGGTGCCATGGGAACAGACATATTGTGATGGTCACATGTCAGGAAGGTCAGTCCCAGAGAGCGGGAAAAAAACACAAAGATGGAGGCCCCCTGGTGGACACATGGAAAAAAAAGCTGCAATTTCATTTTCTCTCGTTCCATATATATCGTCTGAAAGGTGTTTCAAGTGGGTCGACGAATGAATGGGAAAAGGCTCATTTTTGGTGAAAAAGATTCTTGTAATAGATTAAATGATCTTTTGAAATGTCTAAAAACTCCTTTTCCTCGTTGATTACATAATCAGCCAATGATTGGACAGATCTCAGCCAGAAAACTGTGGACGGCTCCGTCCAGGTGGAAAGAGAACGGTTTAAGAGTCTTTGGGTCTTTTTCCACGATTAAGGGGAAGATGGAGCAGAACAGTGGCGGACGGATCGGTGACCTCATCCTGGACCGGAGTTCCCGATTTTCCGGTCGACCTTTGTTCCAACCCTCACCTCTGCCCACGAGCTTTAGGAAGTGACCGAAAGAACGAGACGCAAGTGGCCAAAATGCTTTTTCTCTGCTGGTGGTCAGGACTCAGCCTGAGGGACCGGGAGAGGAGCTTTTACTATTTCATCTCAAAGTGAAGCCTCGGTGTGTTTTCCTTCTGCGCCTCACTGGAGACGAGATGACCTTGAAACGCACCTTTCCCCTGTTTTGTGTGTTTGTGTGTGTGTGTGTGTGACCTCAGCACTGCCCCATCCAGTGGAGGATAATATGACACCAGCAGCAAAGCTGAGGTGAAAGCTTGGATTTAGGAACAATAATCCATTTTGCTGCAATGCCACTGCAATGCAACACCCTTTGTCTTGTTCGGGGTGGCTCCCTGTTTGTGTGATTGTGTGTCTGTGTGTGTGCGTGTGTGAATGGACAAATATTTGACAGGGACATATTGTGCTGTCTCCTGTCAAAGGGTGAATGATGGACAGAACTGAAAGGACAAACATAAACAGGAAGCAGCTGACTCTCATTTCAACCTTTGCTGTGTTTGTCCATTAGTGTCATTATAATTGATATAAATAAGTTGTGTGTGTGTTGTGGGGCTGTTGGCAGCTCCAGCTCTCACCTCACCTGACCTCCATGAAGAAGCCGTCTTGGGATTTTTATGAGTGGATCTGATTCCCGTCCTCCCTGTGAAATGATGAATTTGATGCCTGAACAACGAGCACTCAGACCGGCCGGTGCTCAGCCCCGGCCCAGCAACGGCCCACATCCAAGTCAGAGAGCAGCTGGTGAACATAGTTGAGCATTTCGCAGCCAAAGAGCCGGAAATGTCCCTCAGGAGGTGGAGGAGACCAAACACGGAGATGAAAACGTGACCCACATACTAATTCTGTCTCTGACGGATCCACATGGATGAAGGAACGCCATCTTCTTGCAGACTGAACTCTTTGTCTTCCCGGCCTATCAGTCCCTTCGCCACCACTTCAATATCCAAATCGTATTCAACCCTACTGAGCCCACAGAGAAATTTTAAATTTAAAAAAATAACATTATCAGGAAAAACACAAAACCAGAGAAGGAGACTGAAAGCTGAGGAAGTGGAAGGTTTTAAAAATGCAGTCATATCTTTTTCAGTTTTATGATTCGTCATTGTTTTTATTTATACTAATTTTTTTTTTTCTCTTTCCAGCTCCATGGACCAATCATCATGAGGCTCAGCACCAGCCCCCTCTCCCTGCTCCGCCCCCTCCTACAGTCCCCACCCATCCCACTCCACCATCACCGCTGTCTATCACCGCTCCCAGCCAATGGTGGTGCAGCGCCACGCAGGTGGCTCAGCAGGACAGACTGCTTTACTCCTCAGTCTGTGATTGGACAGGACCCGGTGGAGGTGTTGGGCCGGCCCTTCCCCCGCGACGACTTCACCAACGTGACGCCAAAGATCTTGGCCAAGGTCGGTTGCAACCTCCACAACCAACCACATCATCCGCTGTGGCTGATCAAGGAGCGAATCAAAGCTCACTTCTACAGGTACAGTCCAGTTTCTGACTGTTAGCAGCACACAATATTTAATCCTCTGTGGCATATTATCTTCTCTGTGCAATGAATCATGGGATATGCTGGGCCACAAAGGATCTACATGTTAGGGCCAGCTATGACATCGCCCATTGGTTTGTGACCGCCAGAAGCTTGTTTGGATTTTATTTTGACACAAAGAACAGAAATTTAAGGGGACAACACTGACCCCCGTGTCATTGTTCGGGTTCTCAGGTGAACATTACCTGGTTTTATTCTGGTCTTGGGCTGAGACGTGGAAATACCTAAAAAAGTCTCGTTTGAAAATTACCCAGCAGCCCTCTGGTGTGTCCTGAGAGTCTGCTGTCCTGCTGCTATCAGAGCATACAAGCTTTTCTAAAGAGTAGAGTTCACGACCTGTGAAATGGCAGAGTCATAAACCACTGTCAGACAACACACTCGCTGACTGCCTAATGACTTATTAATGCAGCATTAATGCTCACTGTGTGTGTGTGTGTGTGTGTGTGTGTGGGTATAACCAGCAGAGTAATGATATTTCACTGTGTACAGTGCAGCAAACTTTTACACCCAACTGTCCCTGAAGACACATGGAGCTGGAGACACTCAGTCAGCAGTTTGTGTTGTTCACACACACACACACACACACACACACACACACACAACACACTCATTTAAAGAACAAATCGGTGGAGGATTAGAGGAAGAAGTCAGGAAGATCCCTCCTCTGGGAACCATGAACATCTGATGATAATATCTCCACCCAACATTTGTCGGGACAGTCAGTCTCTGATCCGTGCTCAGAGCGACACACAACCACAACACAACCTGAGAGGACCTGAGTCCTGGTTCAGGATCAGGTCCTCTTCCTATGATTGACAGACCGTACCACCCAATCAGGACACAGTACAGAACAGGGCTGATCCACCTTCTCCTCCAAATGTGATTTTTACTGCTTTCAAAGAACGACAGACTAATTACAAACTGGAGGCTTCAAAATGAATGAAATATCACGCTGTTTTGTACCAAATAAAAACCGTTTGACTGAGAACATGAAACATAAATCACCAACACTTCACCGTCTCTACAGCGGGGCATTATGGGTAATGGTCCGGTCACAGCTGTGTGGTTTCTGATGTTTTTCTCACATTCTCTCCTCAACCCTCCTCAGCTCTTACATCGGTCGCTGGGGTAACCCGCTCTTCTCTGTCCATGACAACCTGAGCCCCGTGGTTACCGTGGAGCAGAACTTTGACAGGTGATTGGTTGATTGATGTCCTGAGTGTCCAGGGACACTGATGGAGTAAATGCAGTCAGAGAAATCCACTTCATCCCTGGAGCTGATTGGCTTGTGTGGTTTGATCGACAGCTTGCTGATCCCGCCCGACCACCCCAGCAGGAAACGAGGGGACAACTACTACCTGAACAGGTGTGTGACGCCGCTCGCCAAACGAATGGGCCGTTGATCAGATTTAGGTCCTGAAAGGAGTCCACAAACCAGCAGCTGTCTGATTTTGTGTTCGTTTGTCTTTTGAGCAGAAAGATGATGCTCCGCGCTCACACCTCCGCCCATCAGAGGGAGCTGGTGAGGTCGGGTCTGGATGCGTTCCTATTGGCCGGAGACGTGTACCGACGGGACGAGATCGATGCCAGTCACTACCCCGTGTTCCACCAAATCGAGGGCGTGCGACTCTTCTCCAACCACGAGGTGTGTGTCTGTGTGTGTGTGTTACAGATATGTTATAGCAGTGTTACAGCTGTTTTGTGTCTCCAGCTGTTCTCCCAGGTGCAGAATGGCGAGGAGCTGTCCCTGTTTGAGTCGGGGGGCAGGAGGACGCCTCAGAAACAGGAGACTCACACTCTGGAGGCCGTGAAGCTGCTGGAGTTCAACCTGAAACAGACACTGACGCGACTCATCACCCACCTGTTCGGAGCAGGTGAGACGCCGACTGTCAGGAGGACGAGTGACAGCACATCATGTCACTCAACTCCCTCTCTCTGCTCCTCTCCCTCCTCAGATGTGGAGGTCAGGTGGGTCGACTGTTACTTCCCCTTCACTCACCCCTCCTTTGAGATGGAGGTGCGTTTCCGGGGCGACTGGATGGAGGTGCTGGGCTGTGGAGTGATGGAGCAGGAACTGCTGAACTCAGGTCAGAACACACACAACCTTGTAGGCCTCTCAGACGTGTCACATGACCTTCATCATTTTGCTGAGTCATCATTATCTCAGACTCTGTGCTGGACTCTGAGTCCTGGTGTTGGTCTCTGTCAGTGGAGCTGGTCTGTGTCAACATGATGTGACATCAGGCGTCCATCAGGTCTGGCTGAAGAAGACGTGTGTGTCTGTGTGTGTGTGCGTTATTTAAACAGCTGGTTACACACACCAAAGACAGTATGAACCTACGTCCACAAACATTTGACATATTTGTCCCCTCTCTCCCTCTCTCTCTCTCTCTCTCTCTCTCTCTCTCTCTCTCTCTCTCTCTCTCTCTCTCTCTGTCAGTGTCTCTCGCCCCTCAGTCTCTCCTGTCAGTCTAAGTGGTTAATCTGCTCTGCCCTTGAACAAAGCCGAAGCTCTGCCCTCCACTTCTCCACTGCTTGTTCTAATCAATAATACATCTTTAAAACACAAAGTGTGTGTGTGTGTGTGTGTGTGTGTGTGTGTGTACAAAGGGTGGTTAAGAAAATGTCTGCTGGCGTTGACACACTTCATTGTTCAGTGTGGAGGATTGTGTATGTGTCATTGACCTCAGTGTGACTCTGACAACAGGCAACACAAAGAGCTACACACTCACTCACAAAGTTTGGTCACTGTGGTCCCCTCAGTTCCTTCTCCATCATCATCATCATCTAAATGTCACGATGAGAACTTCATCTGTTTTTCATCATCTTGATAACAGACACTTTGATGTGGAACATTTTATGTATTTAATCTGATCCAACGCTGATTATTATTATTATTATTATTAGTGACATCAGTTCAGTCTTGTGGGTGTGTTTGATTAAAACATCTTGATGAGCCAAGGTGGGCGGAGTCAGCGTTAAATGGCTGAAGGTCCCTGAGGTGTCACATGACTGCAGGAACCTGGACTCATCCTTCTGGACCGGGTCAGGAGGTCCCGCTGTGGTCAGCTTCCTCTAGAGTCCAGGTGGGTGAAAACATCTGTGCGTTGCCATGGTTTCACCTCTGGAGGCAGCAAAAGATGATGTCACTCTTGTGCTGTAGTTCCCCACCCTGACAGAGGAGGGAGCTGTAGATCAGAGGAGGGTCAGGCCCCTCCCCCCTCTGTGTGTGTGTGTGTGTGGAAGTAGACACACACAAACTGATGTGAGTCT
>CM068476.1:609381-729381 GCA_034769265.1 Remorina albescens | reverse complement strand
GAAGTGTTTTGGTCAACCCACAACAACTGTACTCTCTGTAAAGATCTCATGGACTCATGGCGTCCTGAGCGGAGAACGAGGCCACGCCCCCTCTGTGATGTAATCTCACATCTGAGAGGAACGGCGCTCACCAGATACACAAACTGACAACTGATGGGAGAAAACTCAGATTCCTTTACTCTCATTCAGACCAACTTGGTGCGTTAAACCTTGAATGTTTCAGAAGACCTTATTCTTCTTCTCTGATCTTAATGTAACAAAAGGTGACGCCCACTTCCTGACGAAGAGCAGACTTTCCTCTTCAGAAAGCTGCTTCCACTTTGTTTTCTGAATCCTGAGCAGCGTTTTGTTGCTTTCTCTTCTCCTGCTGAGCCCACGTTCATCCTGGAGCTTCTCAGATCACAGCGAACAAGTCTCCATCATATCTGAAGAGTCCCCGGATCCGTCTGATGACATCATCGGCGCCACACAAATCTCCAACACGCCGCTCTGGCGGTGACTGGGCACACTCTGGATGTTTGTCAGAGCTTTAGTGTCCTAGTGAGCGGCTCTGGGATTTGTCCTGGGCTCTGCCACCTTCAGGGACGCTCCTCCGTGTTTGGTCTGGCGCTCGTTGGGTTTGATTAACGCTCCGGGAAACAAAACAGATCCATAAAACGAACACTGCCTGGGAGAGAAATGGAGACTCACTGAGATGGGACATAAAACCATCAAACCTCAGGGCCGATGAAGAGTGACATCATAAACAAATCCACCAAACAAACAACAGCAAAGAAACCTGTTTTCATTGGTCCATTGTGATGTTCCACACCAACAGATCTGGATTATCATCTGGATCTGGTTCCAGACCTGCACCGCAGACTGAAAAACTCATCACTTCATTCATTGGTCCTTTGATCTGTGATGCTGGTTCACGCTCAGGTCAGTTTGTGGTTGGTTGGCACATTCAGCGGCCATTTTTATCTCTGATGACTCAACTTTTGGCAGCAAAGCTCATGTTGGTTATACAACACACACACAGATTGTGTGTAGGCAGCTCTGTCCAGTTGGGATGAATGAATCTTCCTCCTCAGCTGGTCTGAGCCCCGCCCACACCGATGTCATCATAAACATCATCATCATCATCAAGGTGACTGTACGTTCTCATCGCTGTCGTACGACTATACATCATCATCGCCACACCTTCATCACCATCGTCATCATCGTCATGATACACTGACACACTGTGTGTGTGTGTGTGTGTGTGTGTGTGTGTGTGTGTGTGTGTGTGTGTGTGTGTGTGTGTGTGTGTGTCTCACCATCTGTGCTCTTCATCAGACGCTGTACCACCTGACTCAGCAGTTTGTGTGTGTGTGTGTGTGTGTGTCATATGACGATAGCCCACTCTGGCAGAAAGCTGTGGAGGCAACAGCTGTGCATCATCTACCATATAACACACACAGACACACACACCTGTTCGAACAACTCATTTAGTCTTTGGATTTATTTAAATTAGATTTTTTTCAAACATGTAAAAAAAATCCTATTTTAGGATTGTAGATGTTTATACACACACCAACTCACTGCAGGGTGTAATAAAGATGGCCGACTAATACAGCGAGGGCAATAATTGTTAATGTGTTTGTGTCTTTACTCTGGTGTGTCTTCACTTCACTGCGCTGGGTGTGTGTTATTCTGGTTATTTGCCTGCAGAGAGCTGCTAATGAAGACGTAACACACACAGACAGACCCACACTCAGCATTGGTGTTGTTTAATGAGCCGTGTGTTGTGGAGCATTTGTGGTTTCTCAGGCCGGCTCTGAGTCTCCACGGTCTGTAATAGATGGGTCTACTTCAGCAGCGTTTGATGTCAACCCCGGCACAAGGTGGGCGGGTGGAGATAGTCAGAGAGAGAGACGGATAATGAGATGAGTTTGTCTTTTCAGATAGCAGACCACTACAGTGCTGCAGCGTAGACTTCCTCCTGCTCCCAAATCTACTTCCTGTTTCCGTCTGCAGCTTTCATTCCATCCCTGATGCTAATGCTACTTCTCCTGCTAGCCTGTGTGCTAATTCCACAGTACACACCGTACGGCTAAGCTTCTGCCAGCATCGATCGCTGCTACTACAACTTAAATGACATTCACTGATGTAGCAGCAGCAGCAGCAGCTCGTGAGGTTAGCGTTAGAAGAAGCAGTGCACTACTTTGGGACTTAAACAGGTTAAAACGAATGACCTTTATTCACTCCTACACCTGAAGCGGCTTCTAATGCCTTTACTACTCCGTCCATACTGCTGCTACGTGGACCACTACACCTACACGGTGTAGCAGGGAGGCAGCTGAAGGAGCTCGGTGACACAGATGGCGAGACAAACAGTCTCCTCTCATTATTTGACTTGATAATCCATCACTTGGCTGTGCCGGATGCAGATCATGTCAATGCCATAGTAACGATGCAGAGCAGCGGGAGCGTGACACGCTGTTAGTTAAAGGACAAATCCACTCTAAAGCTGCACAAACAGATGTCATCAGAGAAACTACAGTGTGTGTTTTACAGCTAACAGCCTGGAACTACTTTTCATTAAGGGTTATGCAATTAGGGACTAATTATAAAGTAAATGGAGAAAGTGTTGGTTGTCGCAGAAAGTTTGGCTTCTATTTATAAAGTTGTCCTCTTACTAATTATAAAATTGAACTTCTAAAAAAGTAGACACTAGAACTTCTACTAACACTTAACCTTATCATAATCAGTCCACAGAGAAAAGCTCTCAGTCTGGATTCGGAAACCACAATCAGCGTTTTTGCTGAAGAAAGTTGTTGATATATTTTATTGTTGTCAGAGCAGCGTCCAGTTCCTGATCTCAGTTTTCAGACCGTCTTCAGTCCGTCCGCCGTTTGCTGCGGCGGGTGTTAAACTCCAGCAGCTGCACAGAACATTAGCGCTCCTCGCCGCCGGCAAAAGGTTAATTTGAAGGCCGAGCTTTGATGTCTGTGTTGAGACTGATAAAAGCTGCCGTGTTGTCTCTCCGAGTCTCCACAGCGACGGCAGATATACTGAAGTCACAGAGCGGAGAATAACGAGACATACCAGACCCTCAGATACCATAAGATACAATTACTGTATCTGTCCATCTGTCTGTGGGGCCGTGTGCCGGCTGGAGCCTGGCCTTTGAACAGCAGAGCGGGGTCTGCCGTCACTACGAGGCGTCACGCTGAAGGTTAAAGACTAAAAATACATCTCAGAGTACGAGTGCAAGCTCTTTAGGAAGCTTCCTACACTTCCTCCCCCTCAGTGAGGAGTGAAGTTGACAGCTCAACTGTAACTTTGTCGTGGTGTTTTGTAGATTTTCTCAGACGCTCACATGAGCGGTTAAATCAGACGTCTGATGTTTAACGTGGAAAACATTTGTCTTGTACGTGCCGATGAATTAAGTTCCTTTAAATGTTTGCTGAGCTAATGTGGACTTTTATCAAATCACTTCATTGTCTGTTGCTAAATTGTGTCTGAATCTGAGAAGATGAAGCTGAAGTGTCTGATTTTTTTATTTATTATTTTTCTTCTGGAGCTTCTGATACGTACAAATATACTTTATCACTTTTAAATAAAATAAATGTATAAATGGCAACAGATGGAGGTTTTGTGGCATCCGTTACATTTAATTTGATCTTTCGTCTAAATGACACCAGATGTGGTAATATTTTCCTAAATAGTCACTTCAGTTTGTGTGGATCAGATTATTGTGGTTGAGGTGCTGAGATCGGGAAAAACTTGAGTTGAACTTGTGAAGTTCGGTCTGAACTTGGCGTCCTTGTTTTTCAGGCAGCTGGAACAGAATCACCTCGCTGTCACTCAAGCACTGCTTTCACCCGCTCCCCATGTTCTTCCTCTCAGTCCTTAAGGCCACAGTTTAGATCAAGGTCGTGTGTGTGTGTGTGCGCAATGTGTAATGAGCGAATTAAAACCTCACCCTGTTTGCCCGGAGCCATTTGCCTCGCCGTAAGGACGGTTATTAAACCCAGCTGCACCAGTTAAACCATTAACCACCCAGACGGAGTCATTTCACAGGAGCCAAAATGTTTTTATTGAACATTTTCTGTTTTATTGGATGAAGCAAAATGGATCCTGACGCTGAAACTTTATTTTTCAGAACATCTGGCACCTGAATCAGTTTGGTTCTTCTGCGAACTCAGAAGTCTTAATGTGGCTGAAACTGTTTGTGTTGGAGGAGAATCAGCCCCGGCTCTCAGATGTTTACATGTTATCGGTTCGGACCTCAGACAGATTTAGTCGGGTCGTCATCAGGAAGCTGCTGCAGCTCAGATCTTTGACTTTTCCTGTGCAGCAGCTGTTTTTGCCGGCAGCTAATCAGGCATCACCAAACGATCATGCTCAGCAGCAAACAAAAGTTTTCTCCCTCAACTAAAACCCATCAAGTTATTGTTTAAACCGACAGTTTGAATAATTTTTACTTCGCTCTAAAATAAAACGTTTGAGAGCTGAGGTCTGAGCGGCTGCCTCTGCCTTTGAGCCAGAGCAGCAGATCTTCTCCAGGTGAAGCAGTTTCACCTTTTCAGCTCCTGTTTTTCACTTTGTAAAGAGTCGAGGAGGACGAAGGCTCCTGCAGCTGTCAGGCCTTGAGGGAGGAACATGTTCAGTGTCAGGATGGGGGGGGGGGGACAAGGGAGAGAGGGAGGAGGGGGTGAGGGAGGAGAAGGTCATGGATGTAGTTTCTCTGTGACGGGAACAGAACAATTCACCGACATGAAGGACAAACCTGAGAGGAGAGAAACCTAATGATGTGTCAGCTCCCACTGTACAACTTCATGTTCCTGCTCCCGCTGTGTGTGTGTCTGTGTGTGTGTGTGTGTGTGTGTGTGTGTGTGGCTCTACTGATATGATTGGACAAAGACACACAAAATTCATAACACAAACGTCAACAGAAAAAAAAGCTGTATCAGTAAATCAGCAAACAAACACAACAACAAAGTCACAAACAAAACAACAAAGTAAACAAAACATAGAAGTAGAAAGCACAACAGTGAAGTAGAAAACAAACAAAACACCAGAGCAGCAAACAAGCCAAATAAAAAGTGCTCAGTTAATTTGGTATCGGACTCGTTTCCATCAACCTGTCGACAGAAAACAGTCAGGAGCCAAACGTCTCCTTTGAAATGTGGAGGAGGGGACGAACAAGTTGTTGTTGTTGTTGTCGTCATCGTCGTAGAACCAGAGGTCAGAGCAGGAGGAAGAGGACGCTGGCGCTCATCTTTGACTCTGCGTCTCACTGTTTCACCTGCTCTGACACCTGTAATCTGCGTCCAAGAACTTTTTCCCGCTCGTTTCTCAGCAGCTGCAGCGCCGACTGGAGCGAAGGAACACGAGTCTGATGGATAAATAAATGATGTGCTGTGAGACTTTCTATTTTTCAGACTGGCGTTTTTTTTATTTGGCCTGAATTAATGCATGTTAACAAGCTAAATAACAAGCTTAAGGTAATTAGAGTTTGTTAATCGTCAGCCCGTCTGTGGCGCTCGGGGCTGAAAGGAAGATGGAGACAGGAGGCGAGAGCGTTTCAGAAACACAGCCGGGGCAGATGGGAGATAACGAGGGGCAGATAAGAGAGATGTTTGAACTGAGCGAAGCGTCATCAGTGATGAAAAGGAAATAAATCCAAGAGGCCATCAACACCTTCAACCAGGCCCCAAGCAGCAGCAGGAGGAGCCGTCATGGTAATTGGACTTGAGGAAGTCCCTTCCTCACCTCCACCACGATTGGCCAACATCTGCGGCGGCTGCTCAGCACACTGACGCACGTACCAGCTTTTCAAAATAAAACCAAACATATTTCAAATTCGTTTTAAGCAACACTTGCTGCTCAAGGTCGACTTACTCACTTTCAACGGCTCCTCCACGATGGACTCCTGATGCTGATGCTAACGCTAACATGACCCAGAGCGTTGGCAGCCATTTTTAAGGGTTTAAGGTCCGGACGCTCAACTGGATCATGTGACGTGATCAGCGTATCAGCCATGTTCACTGATCCATTGTCCTGACAACCAGGAAGTGGGCGTGTTCTGATGAAGGCCCGATCCTGAGAGAATAACTGATGGAGCGTTTCAGGTACTGAAGCAGCAGCTGATTATTCAAAGTAAGAATCGAGTGTGTTGCTGCCGGAGCAGCGACCGAATTTCAACACTGACGTTCTGGAACAAGTGTGGATTCCTCCGTGAGCCGGGAAACTGCAGAGTACAGCGGGAGTCCTTTATCGGAGGCAGCGGGGCAGAACAGAGGCAGGACGGGGGGCAGAGACTTATTCCACACTGATAACGACGTCCTGCCGAGGAGCGAAGGAGCGTTCAAGACAAAAACCCAAACCACAGCAGGAGAGAGAGAGACCACACAACTGTGAAAACCCTTCACAGACCCAGGTCCTCCCCCAGGCCGAGACTTTCTGAACAAGGTCAACAACAACACAAACAGCAGGCCCATCACCTGTGGACACCTGCGGCGACATCACTGACAGGATTTTATCTCTTTCCCTCCAGACGTCAAACTGAAGCTGACGTATCGTGTAACGTGTTTCCTTTTCACAGCATTTGACATTAAAGAGGAGAGCGTCAGATCCTCTCTTCTGGTTGGCCGACTACTTTCTGAGTGATCCAATTAGATCTATTGGACCGTTTAACGGTCTGTGCAGTCTGAAGGTAGATGTTAAAGTAACGACACATAACCTCCAAACTGAAGCAAGAAGAGGAGACGACACCAGATTTGATTGGTTGGTAATCCTGACTGCATTGGTTTGGATGTTTCTCTATGCTCTGACCTCCCCACCCCTCCGTCCCGCTCGGTGATTCAAATGTTTATTTGGACATCGCAGCACATCCGGCTTTCTTCTGCTCCTTATTTGCCTCCCTGTTTTTATATTTCTGTATGTGAGTGAGATGCTGGTTTTATTTATTGACTTGGTAGCAGAGCTCAGGCAGACGTGATGAAGGACTCCGAGCTCAACAGCAATCAAATCGATCTGTAATCTGTAAAAAAAAAATTTACAGAAAATAAATGTGTACACCTGGAAAAATATCTATATTTCATATTGTATCTAATATAAAATGGATCAAATACACAAACAGATTAAATCTATTGATGGATCTCAGTTCACACAGAACAGAGGCTGCTTTAGTCCTTCGACTAAAGTAGACCTGGACCAGGACTGAACCGGCCTCCGTCTGATCAATAACCTATTTCATATTTATTTTAATTCGACTCTTTCACAGATTTACATTCATCATTTCCCTCCAATACACCTGAGCAGCAGCAGGAGGTGTGAACTGTGTGTGTGTGTGTGTGTGTGTGTGTGTGTGTGTGTCCGGTGAGTCTGAGACATCTCATCTATCTGACTTCCTGTCCTGATGAGCCTCAGGTGGGGCGGAGCTTCTCTCTGCAGCACTTTAAAGTCGTTAGAGGACGAGCTCCGTTAGCCAGCGATCAGAGCTGTGAATTATTAGTGTGTGTGTGTGTGCGTCAAAAGTCTGCAGTGTCTCTGCCATCAACTGCAGCACGCTTTGCACTCAGGCGTGTCAGTCTAATTAACATTTGGTCGTCTTTATTTAGGAACTCTGCACTGTCATTATGGAGCGCTCAGGTTCAGTCGCTGTTTGGAATCACCTCGCCGCTCTGCTGGTGATTAATCATGTCTGATGTCATTAAACATCTCAATTCCTGTTATTCTGCGGGGAGGAGATGAGAGGAGGTCAGTGAGGTGTTGCTGTAACAGGAGGGGGGGGCTGATGGTAATGGGCCTAAATGACAAGAAGAGGGCAAACAGAGTGGAGTCATTAAAACACACGGGGGGGGGGGGGTTGCCTTCAGGTTCAGGTTTTCTGTCCAAGGTCACAGATGTCGGGTCAAAGGTCAGCGTCTCTTTTCTTTACTTCACTCTGAATGAGTGAAACACACGCACACACACACACACACACTCTCAGATGTGTGTGAGCGTCCTCACACCAATCGGCTCTGATCAGGCAGTAATCAGGGGCGGATTACGGGGAAATGGCCGGGCCGTGGCGGCGAGCTGGTGGAGTCGCTCTCATGGCTTAGCGTCCTGATCCTCTATTTAGTGGAGGTTAAGACACTTCGCCATCCACACGGTGATAATCAACCGTCCCCGTACACGAGCCTGGATTAGAAAAAGGCTAATGAAAGCAGAGGGGTGGCCTCGGCGGTGGGAGGGGTTAGACGGAGAGAGGACTTAAATCTGACTGCTGCATGTGAGAACATCAGCATTTTTGAGCATCTTGTTGCTCACCAGCTTTAAATTCTGTCTTTGCTGACCTTTTTATTTAACGTACTCACATTTAGACCATCAGCGTTTCTCACAGAACAGCTTGATGTTCATTTTTTGAACACAGGGAACACGGAGGAGCTGCTGTTATCGCAGGATCATTTAAGATTTAAAGATTAAGGAAAACAGAATCAAACCTTGACTTCGTCTTATGAAGTCTGAGCGTTTGAGTTTTGTGCGTTCGGTTTGTTTGTCCTCTGCCGGCTGATTGTCAGAACACTGTAACACAAACACCCAGGAAACCCAAAATAAATCAGACAACAAGAGTCTGAACGCACACGATGTCCACGTTTCTGCTGTTTAAATTGAACGCACACAGTTTCTTCCCGCCTCCCGCCATATTGATCCGTAAACCGCGGTGTAATCCCCCGTGTTGCCTGGTTACTAATCACTCTGCATAATTTATGTCAGCCTCATTATTAATTCAGGAGTGAAGCTCAATAACAGACGGCCACCGCAGACTGTTTCAGCACATATTGTTTCCATGATTCATATTCATTACCCAACGCCGGTTCAAAGCGGCGCTCGTACCGCGGGGGGAAAGTTCGTGTTTAAGATTTCAGACACGACGTCTGCGTTCGCATCCAGAGTGACAATGACCGACCCGGGCTGCCCGTCGTCACCATCAGCACTCTGCAACTTTGTTAGGAGAAGTTAGGAGAAGAAGGGGGGAGAGCCTCCTGCTCCTCGATCTGAACGCTGAAGCCCAAAATCTCAAGAACCTCACAGCTCCATGATGAAGGCTGATGAAGGTGGTGAAGGTCAGGAACGGTCACTCAGTGGACTTTGTGCTTTGATCGTTTCTTGTGTTCGGCCCTCAGCCGGCCTTTAGTGGTCACGCCGTCCTCCATCTTTGATAGTGGCGTGTAAAGTCGCGTCTCTACGGATTGATGGAAAAAATAGAAAACGTTAAATTGAACTGACTTGAAAGACTTTAATCATCATCCTCATTCAGATTTTCCAGTTCCTCCAGTTTTGCTCATGAAAAGTTGTAGCTCCCTTCAGGCTGAAGTCCAGATCGTTTTGGGTTGTTTTTTTTAACTCTGTGTCGGCTTTTATTCTGTAGTTGTTCTTCCCTGGACTGACTTTATCGCCCAGCTTATATATTATATTTATATTTAAATGTTCAACAAGCCATCTCCCTCCTTTTTCCTGCCTGTTTGACTCCCATGTTGCATTGCAGTCGTAGTTTCCTGCCAGTGAGCGTGTCCGTCTATAAATCATAGTGCTGGAGACCGGTGCCGGCTGCCAATAGCCCATTTAGCTGCTAATAGTGACAGATGAGTGTGTGTCTGTGTGCGATGCGCTGAGGTGAAGGGTTTTGTACCAACTTGTTCAGCCGCCGTCTGAAACTGGAACTGATGGACGGACTGGTTTCATAGTAAAGATACTAATAAACACTCGTGTTGGACGTTCAGCTGCTGGACGTGATGGACGGATTCATCTGCAGAAGGAAAACATCAAGAGGAAGACCCGCTGGGTTCATGTGTCGGTCGGGTTCGGAGGATCAGCAGATGGAGGGATGAAGGAGGAGACAAAAGGAGTGATGGTGGAAATGTGGAGGAGCAAAGAAATTGGATTGGATCAGAGGAGGAATGAGCTCAGGTGGAAAGAGTGGGAGGAGGGGGTGATGGAGAGAGCGGGAAGAGGACGGGAGATTGAAAATAAAGACATTAGAGGGATGGGAGGAGGAGGAAAGGAGACGAATGGGAACGAGGAAAGAACGACAAAAGGGAGAGCTGAAAAATGTGAGCGCAGAGGAAAAAGGAGAGATGAGATGAAAATGAGTGACAGAGGAAAAGAAGAACGAAAAGATGGAGCTGAGGGGGGGGGGTGAATGAATCAGACTGACAAATACTGAAAGAGACCAAGACTGTTGTCCAGATCGGTCCAGATTAGACCAGTTAGACCAGTTCAGTCCAGATCAATCCAGATTAGACCAGTTAGACCAGTTCAGTCCAGATCAATCCAGATTAGACCACTTAGACCAGTTCAGTCCAGATTAGACCAGTTACACCAGATCAGTCCAGTATTCTCTTGTGGTTTAGTCCACTTCGTGATTTATTCATTGTGTATTTTTTTGTGAGTCCCTGAACAATTCCTCGCCCCGCCCCCTTGCTGTCAGGAGTCATGTGACCACGAAACAGTGACGTCATGGTCATTCAGTGATACAGCAGCACACACATTAACACACCGCCACCTTCGGCCTACCCAATTGGCTGAGGGAGGGGTGTGCGTCAGGAGACACACACACACACAGATGTTTGCTCTCGGCCATCCATCCTCACGTTGTGTTGTACAATCTGTTTCACTGTGACGTGTTTGACACAATACAACTCAATTTACTGATGCTGTACACACACACACACACACACACAAACACACACATACACACACACAGTGTCAGTTAATTTTGCAGCAGCACAAAATCCTCACACACTGACACACAACCTGATCAACAACCCCAAAGTCCAGACAGCAGGGGATGGAGGGTGACGGTGCTGCTGTCTGAACTCTGGGGGGGGCAAATCGTGAACATTTCTGATGAGTCAGCAGATCAAACTGACCTGAGATCTGTAAACAGACAGAACTGACGGCCTCTTTATTTTTCAGATGAGGGTTTAAACATTAAAGTCCAGGATCTGATTCTGAACGTCAGCAGTGAAACGTCCTTTAATCCTCCCCCCCGTCTTCTCTCATTGTCTGTCTGTTTCTCTTTGCACTCCTCTTCCCTCATCCGTCTCCATCCTTCCTAATTATATTTGCCATGAATATATTTATGACTGCATTATTAGAGGCGGTGCGCCGGTGGTTTTAAACTGCAGAATTGTGATTAACTAATGATTATACAGACCGCCGTGACAGAAAACAGTCCTCGTAATTAGACAGAAAGTATTTCAGGTTTCTGCATGTGGAAATAAAGTTTTTAGACTGAGTTCAAATATAATTTCGAGCCCAATGAACGAGTGTAAAGCGAAGGTAAATAGAGCATTTGGAGTACTTGACCTCTGAAAGTAACATTTAAAGATACCGAGGCCTTTTCCTGCCGTTGAACTGAAGGACTTCTTGGTAGAGCCGAGGTTAATAACCTCCGTCTCACAGCTCAAACAGAATCCCTGCAAATGACCTCGGATGTTTAAATGGCAGAGCAGCAATAAAATCCAATGACTTGACGGATGCAAAGTTTCCTGCACAGCTGCTGCTTAGAGCTGTAAAGGTTTTCCATCAGGAGGAAAATGTTTGGGTCCCCCGAAGGGCCTTTTAAAGCTCCGCACAGTGCTGCTGCCCCGAACCGCTGAAGGTGTCGACTGATTCGTATGAGGCGTTCAGGGAACACCGGTAGACCGGGCCGTCAGCATGTGATGTGTTCAGACCCAAATTTGGTTGAATCTGCAGCAGAAGTTGGAGAGCAGCGAGAAAATGCACAAAAAGTGCGCGTTAAATCCAAAATGGCGGCCTTCCTGTTGGGTTGAGGGTGCAGCTCTGTGAGGCATCAAATATTTCAACAATTAGTTTATTTGTGTTGAGTTGTGTGAAGAAGTGTTGTGGCTTAAATTATTATTGTCATAGTTACGGTTCTTTCAACTCATTTTTGTGTAACAGCAGCATCATGTCTTTGTTTCTGCTCACACTTTATTGTGAAAGTCCAGAGCAGAAGCTGTTTTTCAGATCTTTCCGTCACGTTGATGTTTCTGCTGTCTGTGTTTACAAACTGCGTCCCGTCCAATCAGACTCTTGTCTTAGTTCACGTTGAGTCTCTGTTTGGACGGCTGTGATTTATTTCTTTACTCATGAGATGTGTCGGGTTCTGCTGGTTCTTCTTCTGGTCCGGTGGAGAACCGGTTCATGAGTCTCAGCACCAGAACCAGGAGGGCCGGCTCGTCCGAGAAACGGATAACGTGACAAAGCGTAAACAGTGCCGCTTCATCGCAGCGGCGTCCTGAGTGACAGGAAATGAAAGACGAGCAGACTGAAAACAGTGAGAGGGTGAGTGATGGGGGAGAGCAGGAGGACAGCGATGGAGGAAGACGGGAATACTGAGGAGAAGAAAAGGTTTGAAGGGAGGGCCGAAGAGGAGCAGGAGGAGGAGATCACTGATCTGATTGATTGTGCGTTATCATGAAGTGAAGATTTATTCCAGCGTGTTCCTTCATCTCCAGCAACCCCTTGACCTCCCGCTCATTAGCATAGAAACCACATTCCCCGGCTGCTGATTGGACCGGCTCTGATGAGACCAGGATTTAGAGGAGGTGTGTGTGTGTGTGTGTGTGTGTGTGCACCTATGGGGGCAGCAGGCAGGTTACACATCATCATCATAATAAGAAGAAGCATTTTTCCGTCAGAGCAGGTCGTTCTCCTCCTCCCTCCTGTTTGCTGTGTTTGAGCCATTTGTTGCCCCCACGCACAAATATTTAGAAAAATGTCCGGATTAGCTGCCGAGCCTCCCCGCCTACTGCCCACCGAGGAGCGGACCTGCACATCCCCGCCCGTGAAGTGAAAATGTAGGATGCTAAACGCTAAAACTGCTTCGACAGCTCGGCTTGAGTTTGAGCTTCCTGCCCGCTGACGTGGCGTCCCCACAGAGGGACGGGTGGAACACACCTTGGTCACCATGGTTACGATAACAGCTGTCATGTCTCTTCTCAAAAGACTAAACCAGATCATTGACAAAGTCCGGATTATTCCTGTTCTTACAGAACTTCAGCATTAATCTGTGTCGGAGGCGGCTCTGAGGGTTCTCTGACCTGGACCATAAAACACAGGATTAAAGGGGATGCTGCAGACTCTTATTTTGAAACAGAGATTACAAAAGAAAAAGCCTGACACTGGAAGGATCAGGATGTAAAATCACTGGATTAACAGCTTTGAAACGCAGACTGCGGATCACGACCCAGACTGAGGTCACGGACTAACCCTTCTGGAAGACAGGAAGCAGTTTTGTCTCAATCAGTCGACGTCCCGGGGTGACAAATCACTTCCCTCTTATCTGGTTCCTGGGATAAAATCCTCAGAAACACTCCTAATCCCTGTTCCTGCGGAACATTTGCCCTTCGCCTCGACCTGCCTCTCAGCGTCTGGAGTTTAGTTCTGAGAAAAGAAATGTGCTGTTTGAAGAACGGCGTCTGCTGAATCATCTTCTGACGAAGAGTGACGGGCTCTGACTGACAGGCTTTTATTCTGAAAGAGAAAGGGGAAGTTTATTCTTCAGTATGAAACAGTCACAACAGGAAGTGATGACGATCAGAACAAATGAGAACATCAGGACGGACAGACGGTCAGCTCGCTGCTTCATCATCGGCTCGTCATGTGACCAAGAAAGGCCGCTTGTCTAACGCGGCCCTGTGGGGTCAAAGGTTGGCACCTCGGGGTCACAGCTGCCTGAGTGCCGTCGAGCAGAGTGCTGGTTTCCTTCACAGAGTTGTACTCACCAACAACGAGTGAGCAGAGTTTCCCTCCTGGGCGATCAATACGCTGTCCAAAAATAACCACGGTAAAAGTAGTGTGTGTGTGTGTGTGTGTTTGTGTGTCACAGACTGTGAGTGAGTGGGAGGCATCCAGATGAGGTTGTATAGATTTATTGACAGTGTTAAGTTGAAGTGTTGAATAATATAGAGGAGTTCACTGAAGTAACAGCAGCCGCTACTACCACACAAAGACACACACAAAGACACACATACACACTCAGCGGACTGTGTTGTGTTGTGTTCAGGTTCTCTGTACGTTTGGATATTATTTCTGATGAGTCTTCCTCTCTTTCAGCTCTGAGTTTGGTCTCCACCAGCTGCCCTTAAGTCGCTGAAGCTGTGTGTGTTGACAGTTGTGTCTCTGGTGTGTGTTTGTTGCAGCGGGGGTGGGGAACAAACTGGGCTGGGCGTTCGGTCTGGGACTGGAGAGACTGGCCATGATCCTGTATGACATCCCCGACATCCGTCTGTTCTGGAGTCAGGACGAACGCTTCCTGAGACAGTTCAGAGTACAGGACGTCCATCAGGCCGTGCACTTCCAGGTACACACACACACACACACACACACACACACCCGACAACTGAAACACAACGTTTGTGTCGGACACCAGTTGTGTTTTGTGTTTGAAGGATAAGTGGACACAAAGAGGGAACCAGACAGGAAGTGACCTGCTGAGACCTCGTTCTGCTCCCTGTTACCTTCACTTACTTTCCTACCTTTACCCTTCCCTACTGTGTGTGTGTGTGTGTGTGTGTGTGTGTGTGTGTGTGTGTTCTCGACTCTTAACCTCATGTATAAAACATTTTGACAATGAGGGCTGACGTCAGCCAACAACAGTCACTTCTCCTGACCCCAGCATCATCATCATCATCATCATCATCATCATCACACACACACACACACACACAGACACACACACACACACACACAGTGGGTGTGTGCAGGTTCACACAGCGGTGACTCTGTCCCTGCTTAAGGTGTTGTTGTTTTTTTTTTGTCGACTCTCATTTTCACTAATGAAGAACATTTCAAGTGAGTGTTGAAGGGCAGAGAAGAAGAAGGAGGGAGGAGGAGGAAGAGCTGCAGGTAAAATGGAAACAGGGAGGTCAGGACGAGGGAGGGAGGGAGGAAGGAGGGAGGGAGGAGGGAAGGAGGGAAGGAGGGAGGGAGGAGGGAAGGAGGGAGGGAAGGGGATAAAGCTGAAAAGAGAATAAATGAAATGAAGGAATTTAAACTGCAGAGTGGATGAAAGGAGTGAAGAGTGTGAGGACAATCTGATGTCCACTTCACTGTCCTCACACCTTATTGATGGACTGGGCTCATGTGCTGCCCGGGTCATTGCCCCCCCCGATCGATAAACTGACCACCACTACACTGCAGAGACACGACATGGACAGAAGTGTGTGGACACTTCCTTCCTTCCTTCCTTACCACCCGGTTTTCTGGTTAACATGATAATAAATAAATCAAAATGTAAAACTGTTTAACTCAGTTAAATATTTTATATCCACTTAATCTGCTGAACGACCAACCAGTTAGCGTGCCTCCGATCTCCTTACCTACCCACCCACTTTCCCAATCTTCCTCTCCAGTTTTTCTTATTATTCCAGTAATAAAAACTGTATTCATTCTGGAATATTTGGGTCAATTACAGGCAGACGTGTCTCCATAAATAGGATTAAAGCAGGGGAGAGTGAAGTGGATCCTCCTCCTCCCTCTCTGTTTATTAAAACTTATTTCCAGGATGATAAACAAGTCACAGATGATAGAAATCTTTCTCTTGCCTTCTGTCGCTGCATAAAACATCAGATTTACTCTGTCGTCCTGATTAAGTTTTAATGTGTTATTGTCTTCACTTCCTCCTCCTTATTTTTATTTCCTCTCTGCTATCTGTCACATCTCTGCTCTTCATCTTTGAGCTTGGTCTGTTTTTTTATTTGTTAACTCTCTTTATAATCAGCTGTTTTCATACTTTCCTCCCTCTGCCGGTCTATTTATTTCCTCCCTTTGCTCTTTTCTCCTCCTTCACCTGACGATGTTCAGGTTCCTCTCAGACTGATATCCTGAAATCAAAGTGTACAACAGATCATCTTAGATTGGCAGTCAGTCCTCTGAACATGTTTGTTAGAAAATGTCAACTTTTTGGTAAAAACTGTGAAGATCAATCTTCAGAAGTCAGACTCGTGCGGTTTCACATTATTTACATCTTGGTCAGATTAGATTGAGTCCAGCTGAGCTGCTCATCCTGGTCCAAATCTGCTTCACAAAGGAGCCGGACCTCTGATCCACTAATCAGGGCTTCGGTGGTTCGGTCCCCCCCCGTCCACCTGTCCACTTCCTGCCTCATCTTACCCTCAACCAGGACGAAGGCTCAGAGACACAGCTGTGTCTATTCGGTCCCAACATGAATCTGGACCTCCAGGTTTCACAGCACTTCGTTACCCTCGTCGGTCCAGATCCTGAACATCTGGAACGTCTTTCACGGACCAGTAATGAGATTTCTGCCCCGATCTGGTTCGGTTGGACTTCTTAAATGAGATGTTAATTATTGTTTTATTTTTCTCAGCCCCTCAGTAAGTACCCCCCCCTCCACAACGACATTTCCTTCTGGCTGCCGGAGAACAGAGAGAGCTTCACGGAGAATGACTTCTACGAGCTGGTCCGCTCCATCGGAGGAGACCTGGTGGAGAAGGTGTCGCTGGTGGACGAGTTCACACACCCGAAGTAGGAAAACACACTCACACACGTTTATTTGTGGTCACATGATCTGAATGAGGAAATGGACAAAAAAGATGAAGGGAAGAGGAAAGAGGTCACTGTTGGTCAGCTTTGGTCCTAATGGTGAACACCTGATGGCATCACACACACACACACACACACACACCTTTATATAGTGATTCATACCTGTTTACTCTAAATGACTATCAGAAGAAATTAGTCTCAGTAACACACACACAGCTGTCCTTGGTGTACACCTCTGAGCCTGCAGTGCCTGGTGTTGACATCTCATTTTTTAAAAGTGTGTGTGTGTATAAAGGGCAGCAGTGGGAGGTTGGTACCTTATGGCTGAAAACTCCTTTTTCACATTACTGACACACACACACTCTCTCTCACTTGCCTGACCTTGCATTACGCTGTGTGTGTATGTGTGCGTGTGTTTGTACAGCCGGGGTCCTGCAGTGCGTAAAAATGTCTGACACTATTCATCTTTCAGCATTTTAATGTGTTTTAAATAGCAACCTTTTTCCTCACAGAGCGCACACACACACACACACACACACACACACACACACCTAAGAATACGTACACACTGACTTTTACATTTAATGAAGAGAGGCGGGTGACAGACACCGGAGGATGAAGAGCCTCAGCAGTTTTTAAAGCAGTGAGGCTTGTTGAAATAATCGATCAGTAATCACAGTGAGTCTGGTCTCTGAAGTCTCCGCGTTGGAATCTGTCTGTCGGCCATCTTGGTTTTTTGAAACCAGTAGAAACCATATTTGTTGGATCTACTCTCTCCTGATTGGGTGGTACGGTCCGTCGATCGCACCGTAGCCCCGCCCCCTAATCAGTCCCCTGCTTTCTGGTCCATTTTCCTTCGTTTAAAAAATGAGCATCCAAAACATGAAACTAAAAAGACTCGGTGCCTTTTTGACTTCAAACACAATAAAAGACACGCTGATGTTTGTGTGTTCAGACATTTTGGGCCACTTTTAAACGAGGCTGCACAAAAGAAAATATCTGCAGTGCATCTTTATGTCCTTAAACCCCCCCGCTGCCTCCAACAGTCATTTTCTCTGCTGATGACACACGCAGCTTAATGATCAGTCCTGAGATAATTACACTTATCAGTTTTAAATTAGTGGCGCATAAAATACCTGCAATGCACCTTTTTCGTCTTCTTCTTCACTTCAGCGCTGCACCTTCATCACCGTAAACACACACACACACACACCATCACACCATCCTGCTGCTGCAACTGTGGATGTTTCCGCCACAGAAAGTAGTCCCAAACAAGTACACCGTTTCCTCCCATTTCTTTTTTGTTCTTGTTTTGTTCCATTTAGGGAAAGTCATAAATGAGGGAAGATCTGATCAGTGATTTAATGGAGTTAGTGGCAGTGACGTGGCTTCACAAATCTGGATCTTTATCAGTTTGGAACCAGGTCCAAAACAGAACCAGTTCTCCAGTCCCAGGAGTCCTTGAGGACAGAGGACTCCAGGGACACGACGTTGTTGCTGGAGGACGAGATGAAGGAGGGAAAAGCTTTCAAAATAAAAGAAAGCATGTAAAAGTAAATGTGGATAAAAAGACAAGGACAACTTTAACGAGCTTTTATTCTTTTCTCAAAGTGGAGTTTGTGAAAGACAAACTGAACATTTATTCCCGGTCGACCGTGCAGCCTCTCTCCCTTTAATCTGTCCGCCCTGATGGATCGTCGCTCTGCGTCTGCTGTCATTACTCAGCAGATTCACTTCTGTTAACGGCCCCGAGCGAATCCACACAGCCGATGAGGAAGCCGGGGCCGTTTGTTCCCGTCAGACGCAGAAAGAGCAGCAGGTTAACTAGCCTGCCTGCGTCGCCTCAAACCAATCAGCTTTCAGAAACTGCTGTTGATTGACAAGCTTCAGCAAACGAGAAAGGATGATTGAAATGTTGAACATCATCAGATTTCCTCATAAACAGTAATAATAACTTCATTTATATTCTGGCCACAGACACAGAGAGCTCCTGATCAGATAAAGACATCAGATCAGCCAAACACACCAGAGGAACTTTACATCTTCAGCTGGAACATCAAACTGTGATTAAAGACCTGCATGTTTACTTTTTAATGTTTAATCATCAAAGACTGTGATAAAGAATCACTGAATTAAAAAGCTCAGCTTACTGATCGAAACGACAGTTTGCTGAAATAAAGTTTCATCTTAAAGCGTCTCAGGAGGAATGTTAGCATAGCTGCTAACCTGCTGAAAGGCCCCAGACCACCAGGGGCCCCCAGGGAGCCTGGTCCCTCTGGGGCCACTGACTGTGAGGGTCATTTTTAAAAATGAAAAACAGAGAAACCTTAATGTGGCTTTAAAGGGTTCATGAGGAGGTTCTAACTTCAAACCCGGTTTCTCTGCTGCCGAGAAGAACCGGACTAAGAGTCCAGACTCTTCTATCAGCTGCCGGTAATGTGACTGAATCAGGGCGGGTGTGTTTTGAGTTGTTGAGTGTCTGTGTTGTTGTTGTGCGTCGACTCTCCAAACAGCCCATAATGTCCATTATGGCTGTAAATGGATCTAAACCAGATGAAGCTGCCGGAAACTGCAGCCTGTCAAACGTTCTCCTCCGGAGTCTGGAGTCCATCGAACCAGAGAGAGAGAGAGAGCAGACAGAGTGCTCCTCTCTCATGTCTCCCGGTTGTCTCTCGCCCTCTCTCTCCAGCTCCATAAACATCTCATCGTGTCAAACCAAATCTGACGGTCGCTAAGATTCCACAGAACTTTATCAGAAGCTAACGCTGTCAGCGGCGACGGGGCCGAGGCTAATCCGATAAAACGACAGAGCTGTCAATCAGAGGACGCCCCCCCCCCCGAGAGAGAGATGTTTGTGTAGTTCCGAGGGTGTTTTGTTAACATCCTGTTTGTATCAGCATCGGTGTCACCGTCTCATTACTCCGTCTTCACTGATGAGCTGAAATATAAAAACACCTGAAACAGTTTAAATCAGACGAATCAGGATTTATCTGAAACAGACAAGTTAAAAAGATGGAAACGATCTCCAGAAGATGAATAATTTATTACTTATTAAAGAAAAAAAGTCTCCTTCACATAAACAAGGAAAGTTTTCTCTCCGGGACAAAATAAAACTTCAAAACAGGAAAGAAGAAGAAGAAGAAGAAGGTGTGACGCTGGTCGAAGGTGCAGCTTTAAACCAACCATCAGGACTTCTGGAACATTGTGATGTCACAGAAAGCAGCCCGATCCTAAGCCCCGCCCACCCGTGCAGGATTTGGATTCTCTGAACGTTTACCTGAAATCTTTGATATTTTTATCGGATCGCTCAGAAAAACAGGAAAACCACAAACGTCCTGAAGTCTGAACTTCCTGTTTCCACAGTCGCCTGTCAATCATAAAGGCAGCGGAGGGCTGAGTCATTAAAACGACGCCATCATGGCGGCGGCGTGTTTGTGTTGAACGCCCCCCCCCCCCCCCCATCCATCCTCTCTTCCTCCATCTGTCATCTTGTCATACCCCCCCCAACAACTCACTGAATGATTTAACACAGACTCCCCCCTCCCTCCCAGAAACATGAAGGGAAGAGAGTGATGACTCAGAGGGAGGGAGGAAATGGTGGAGCGAGTATGAGAACGAGTGAGGAAAAAGAGAGCGAGGGGGAGTTGTCATTTTGCGTCATCCGGGTCTGAAGTGTGTTCTTCAGCGAAAATGTCCCTCCTCCTCCTTTATATTGAAGTCTATGGGAAAATGTCCCTCCTCCTCCCTTATATTGAAGTCTATGGGAAAATGTCCTTCCTCCTCCCTTATATTGAAGTCTATGGGAAAATGTCCCTCCTCCTTTATATTGAAGTCTATGGGAAAATGTCCCTCCTCCTCCCTTATATTGAAGTCTATGGGAAAATGTCCCTCCTCCTCCTCCCTTATATTGAAGTCTATGGGAAAATGTCCCTCCTCCTCCTTTATATTGAAGTCTATGGGAAAATGTCCCTCCTCCTCCTTTATATTGAAGTCTATGGGAAAATGTCCCTCCTCCTCCTTTATATTGAAGTCTATGGGAAAATGTCCCTCCTCCTCCTTTATATTGAAGTCTATGGGAAAATGTTCCTCCTCCTCCTTTACATTGAAGTCTATGGGAAAATGTCCCTCGTCCTCCCTTACATTGAAGTCTATGGGAAAATGTCCCTCCTCAGTAAAGGTTTTCCTGATCAGTCTCTAGTTTCAGATCCTCCAAAGATGGTTTCTACTGGTTTCAAAAAACCAAGATGGCTGACAGATACGTATAGTGTGTGTGAGTGTGTGTGTCTGTGTGAGTTCCCAGGATGTTGTGTATTGTGTTGCAGCCTCCCACTCTTTGTTGTGTAGCTGTGGTTGTCTAGTTGTGTTACTGCAGCACATTAGGTTTTTATTTTTTGCCTGTTTCTGTTTTAAGGCTCAGTTTTCAGAGTTCCCATAATTCTTTGTGACTGAGACAAAATGAAAAGAGACGGCAGCAGCAACTTTAGGTTTTCTTCTTTCAGTGTTGGTAAAGAACACACACACAGACACACACCTCTCGGTGCAGCGTGGGGCCTCCTGGGGGTTTGAACCTCCCTCTTTTCTAAATGGATTGAGATTTCACTTTGTCTCGTTTTTCTCTAAATGTCAACATCGTCCTGTTCACCTTTTCAAAATGTCACCTCCTCTTTTTCTCTCCTCTCCTAGTTTCCTTTCCTCTCCTCTTTTTCTTTCCTCTCTTCCTTGTTTTCTTACTTCTGTCCTTATTTCCTTTCCTTTTATGTTTCTCTTCCTCTCTGTCCTTCCTCCTCTTTTCCAGGCTACCCTGCAGTGTTAGCATATTAGCTTACTGCAGCACTGGCTCCCCGGAGTGTCCTAACAGTGTGTGTGTGTGTGTGTGTGTGTGTGTGTGTGTGGCAGTAATGGTTTATGGGTATTAGAGAACTGATGTATCAACAACAGACCAGATTTATATCGGCGAGCTCACCGGCTGCCACAGCCTCAAGGGCCTCTGGGTAATCTGGGTGTAATTGAGCATAGAGGTTACGGTGGCATACAAACACACACAGATACTAACAAAAACACACACACAAACATTGTTTCACACACACTGATAAACACATCAGGTCGTAGAAAATTCGAGTTCATCTACAAACATAAAAACAGAGAAACAACAAACGACTATAAAAGGTGGATTAAGAGACAGTCGAAGGCTAAATGCTAAGCTAACACAGTGGACTGTTAGACTGAGCAAATGCGTCGACCAACAAACAAACAAACAATTCAGCATCAGTGAACAATAGAGTTTCCACTTCCAGGTCGCTCACATGGCTCACAACTCAAACCTCCAGGAACCGATCCAGATCAGAACCAACATGGTCCGGGTTCAGCAAGGCGGGAGAAAATGGTGTCTGCACACAAACAAACAAACACACAACACTGGGGATCGAAAAAATAAACAAACAATCAACTTTTCAACCCTTTAATTCATCCAGACGTCAACAATAACCTCAGAAGAACAAACTTACATCATTATGAGCAGATTATTGTTATTTATCTTATTATACTGTAGTTCACACAGGTGGAGGTGTAAACAGTGTTTCCCTCCTCTGTGACGTAGACAAAGATGGAAGAAGAGCAGAAAACTGTCTTCAGTGTTCGAGTCGATGTTTTTTTCCATCAGGTGATCATCAGCTGTTGGAGGTCTGACTCTCTGCGTTTTATTTTGGCGGTCTGACGTGGCGCTTCGAGCCGAGGCGGCTGCAGCTGACATACATATGGCGGACCGAGAACACACACTGGTGAGGCGTTCATGCCTGCCAGCTTCAGCACACACACACACACACCTTCTGTCCTGCCCCGGTGAATCACGCTGTCAGCAGCTTTGCTTGGGTCACTCGAGGTGAGAGCGGGGAGCGTTTTTCTGCTGTCACAGAAAAACCGGTCGCAGCAGTTTTCTGCCGTTTCTCTGACGGGAAGTTTTCATTGTTGAGGGAGTTTCAGGAAGTTTCAGTGAAACCTGTTAAAGTCCTGCAGCTTCAGCCCGGACTATGCCCTCCGGCTGATTGGACAGTCTGACCTCTGACCCCCCCAACCAGACCTGAGTCTGAGTGGGAACGAATACCTGCATCTGCTTCCATATCTGGACTTAAAGCTCCATAGTTTATTTTGTCCAGCCTTTTATTTTGAAGTATGATTTTAAGGGTGGGGCAGTTTTACACCTCCAGGTCAGTCAGCCAATCAGAACAGAGGACACTGTTTCCATCCAGCTCCACAGAAAGCTGCACGTGTTTACACTTTCTGTTTTATATCTATATTTATATATATCATGGGGACACGGTGACCTTTGACCTGGTGGCCGCTCTGATGTCCCAGGTCACTGTGGACGAGCTGATTGGCTGATGGGGGCGGATGGAGTCCAGACTGTGAGGACAGATGTACGGATGGTAAACAGCAGTTGTTGTCGGGCTGAGTCAGTGCCAGCTTTAATACAGCAGAGGAGGATGATGGGGGGGGTTTCCTCCACGGAGGGGGTTTCCTGTCTGCAGGCTGAGACTCTTCTTCTGGAGAAGTTTTTGATCCCGACGCTGATGTCAACTTTGACACGCGACGTCGGATTTTGTTCCTTATGAAGTAAATCGACACAATATTAACTCCTACAGCCACATTTCATATTATCATATTATTTTTTTAAATGTCGCCTTCTTCCATCAACGATGGAGGATCAGAATGGATAGACACACAGAGCTTAAGGAGGAAACAGGAAGAGCCATCAGGAGGAATAAAAGTGTGAGCACTGAGCTGTTTGTGAATCCGGAATTCAAAACATTTGGTGGAAGAAAATTAAAAGAGCAAAGGGAAGGAAAGGAGGAAGAGGAGGAACATGGAGGGTTGTTATCGACAGTTTCTGCCCCACTGTCCTTTTCTACTTTGACCTCAATCACAAGAGTGTGTCGGTGTGTGTGTGATGAGGTTCGATCCAGGTAGATTGACTTCTTATTCTCTGGGGAGGTTTTAGGTTCGGGGGGGTTTGTACAGAGACACAGCAGTCTGTCTTAGGCTGAAGTTCCTGATGATAATATAACAGTCAGAAGTCAGACTGTACTGAAGTCTATGGGAAAATGTCCCTCCTCCTCCCTTATATTGAAGTCTATGGGAAAATGTCCCTCCTCTCCCTTATATTGAAGTCTATGGGAAAATATCCCTCCTCCTCCTTTATATTGAAGTCTATGGGAAAATGTCCCTCCTCCTCCTCATTAAATGTTTTCCTGATGAGTTTATGGTCTCAGTCTCTAGTTTACAGTCTTCAATACAACATGATGTTCATTTTTTAAATGATGCTCCATTTACAGGGAAAGGGGAGGGGTTAGGGGGCGGGGCTACTGTGTGACCAGGACGTCATCTTGAACTCATTAGGAATGCTGTTGCTAACGTTTGTCTTTGTAGCAGCAGTCTAAAGCTGATTTATCTTCGGTCTTAGTTTTTGCCGTGAGCAGCCTGAAAAAGTCCGGGCCGAGGTCGGGGTCGGGGTCATTGTGAGGAATAATCTGGAGTGAATGTGACGGACTCTGGAGACTCGACGTCTGTCTGTTTTTCTTTCTCTCAGCAGAACGAAGGCAGCTCAGCGCTGCCACGTTTCTCCTGTCGATCTTTTACAGCAGATGATCTGAGTCAAGGTTCACTCGTCTGGGGAGGGAAAGAGGAGAGGAGGCAAGGAAGGAGAAGGAAAGGAAAGGTGGCACCCAAAATAACAACACAAAATCACCACAGCGCAGACTGCTGCAGCTTTACATGAGAACTGCCTAAACCTCATTTTGTTGTCAGGTGTCAGTTTGTAAGTAACTTTGTTTACTTCACCGTCCCCATAAAGTCAGCGGACGCCCGACAGAACAAAACCGACAACGTTCAGACACATTCAGCCGGACGTGTGATACATGAGAATGAGGAGAGAACACAATGAGCTCTAATGACGTGTGAAAATAACACTCTGAGGCGTCTTACATATTCAGAACGCACACAAACAGACACACAAACCTGCACAGGTTCTGGATGGAATTTTCTTTTTAAGTGTCATTTTTAATATTCAGTATCAGTACTTCATCAGGATGGTGGACAAACACACACACACACACACACACTTGTTTGTAAAAAATATTGTTTTGGATGACTCGCTCACTCTGTGTGTGTGTGTGTGTGTGTGTGTGTGTGTTTGTGTGCAGATGGTGATTGTGAAAGCAGAGAGCTGCTGTCGATGAGCCCAGAGTCTGGAAGTTAGAAACTAGCTAACACGACTTAGTTGTTAAGAGTTTGTTAAAGAGGATCAATGACAGCAGGAATCAGGCGGCTCACCTCCGACGGGGAACACATGTGATTCTCAGTGACCATATTAAACCGGTGGATGAGGCAGAAATCAGCTGAAGAGCCAATCAGAAATAACCCTGAAGGAGTCTGGTGTTTCAGGGCGTAGCTGCTGATTGGACGCTCCAGATGTTGTGGCTCTGATTGTTTCTTACATGTTTGGACGATGAACTTCTGTTCTTCAGAGCAGGAACTGCTCACATTGACGTCCTGTTGAGGAGAGGGTTAACTAAACAACACATTAAGACTATTGATTTACACACACACACACACACACACACACACACAGACCTGAAACACAGCAGGCTCATGTTACCCGAGAGATCATGGAAATGTATTCGGAATTAATTTGATTGGATTTTAGGCATCAGTGCACACGCTAGCAGAAACACACACTCAGACACACACACACACACACAGAAACACACACCCAGACACACACACACTCAGACACTCACACTAAGGCAGACACACTTTCCCAGGCTTTAGTGGTTATAGAGAATCCTCCTGCTGTCTCCATTTGCCAGATAATGATGCTCTCTTCCTGCTTCTCCTCCATCTTAATACAATTAATAGACACACTGACACACATGCACACTTAAAGACACACACATTCACTCAAGTGTCTTCCTGTTTGTCTTTCAACTCATATCGACCCACCACACACACACTCATGATTGTGAGTCTCCTACCATCTCCAATAAGTGAAGTGGCTTCAAGTGAGGGGGGGGGGGGGGGGGGGCAACCAATGAGAGAGAGAGCATGAATGGGATGAATGAGCTTGTTTACTTTAATTAATTTATATAATTTTCCCAGATTATAAAACCAACCAAGTTTTTTTTTCTGATTCATCCATTCATCCTCCATTTATCTGTCGTCAGGTCAGTCAGTATCCAGACCCCCTTCTCTCAATAAGGGTTTTCCAGATCCTCCACCAGGAGGCTCACTAACCTCCATGAGGAGGCTCACTAACCTCCACCAGGAGGCTCACTAACCTCCACCAGGAGGCAGACTCAGCACTTCCTGGTTTTGTGGATCAGCTGTTGTTCAGAGCTGCAGGAACACTCTGAGGTCATAAAAACACAACATAAATCACATTACTTTGAAATTAGCTCTTTCTCCGGCCACTTCCTGTTGTTATGAGTTGTTTGCTGAGTCGAGGCAGGAAGTTAAGAGCAGGATAGAAACGCTGTCAGAATGTCACTGCGGCTGAATTTATCGGAGCGCCGCGTCCATGAAATATTAATATTTGTGAGCGAGCACAGTTTTATGTTCCTGCTCCAGGAGCCGTCACAAAGTGAAGTGACAGCTGTTGTGTTAAATGGCAGCGCTCTGGTTGAATCTCAGTTGTGTGTTTAGACGTTGACACATTATTGTGTGTTTGTGTTGCCGTTGTTAAATGTTCATTGCTGCAGTTTTCAGACGGTTGGAGGGACGAAGTCGTTTCCTCTCCTGAAGGTTTGAGTCTCATCAGGTTTTTATGGGTCGGAGCTTTTCATCTGTTTAATGAAACCACCATAACATCGAAACCTCTTCATCTCTTCTCCCAGACCTGGACCGCATCAGGTCTGACCTGACTCCATCCTCCACCCTGGTCCTGGTCCAGGTCTTCAGTAAACCAGCAGGAATCTGGTCTTCCTGAAGGAGCTTCACGTCCTCTCAGTTTGAATCTGGTCATCTTTTTCTTCTGTCTTTTTAATTTGTGTTGGAGGCAGGAAGTAGATCCTCTTCAACCTGAGGGGAACCAGGCCACCGAGAACACGGCCGCCAAAGACACAACCTCTTCAAAATTTCATCTGCCCGTTAAAGGTCAAGTGAAACACTTAACGAGCAATTAGCGGAGATCAAATGGCAGCGAAGCCGTCCGCTAAACAGACGCCTGAATTATTCACCACGATAACGGAAAGAGACACATCTGCTCCAGGCAGCCGATCGCGAATGTTAGTGAGGGCGAATTAGAGCGTCCCCCGGCGATATGACGCCCCGCAGACCGACTGATGATGCTCTCTGCTGTTTCACACAAAACCTGAGAACTGATCCAGATGAGACAACAATCAGATGATCTTCACTGACAGTTACAAACATCTTCATCATCATCATCACCACCACCACATCCTCTGACATCACACAAGGCCAGTCTGGTGACGGAGCTGATCCAGATTTAGCTCAAACACAAACTCTCGCTCACACACACACGCACAAAAGCTCTTGTTATGATTCACTTCATCTGTTTGTCTCTTTCTGATAAACTGATTGATGGATCAAGAAAAGCTGTGTGTGTGAGTGTGTGAGTCACGGTAAACACTCACCATGTCTCCTGGTGCTTCAACAGATGGACAGTAGGCGACACACACACACAGACACACACTGTATATATACAGTATATAGACACACACACACTCTGATGATCAGTGTGAAGATATTTCAGTTTGTTGAAAGGAAGGAAAGGACGAGGATGAACACAAGGAAGAAGTCAAAAGGAAGCAAGGGATTAAGGAAAGAAAGAAGGAATGAAGGAGGAACAAGAAGAAGAATAAAAACCAATGAATTCAAATAACCTGAGCCTGAATCAGCCAATCAGCTTTCAGTCTGATGAATAATTAAAGCTCAGACTGGCTCCTGTCTGATTGATAAGGTGATCAGTGTGTGTCTATTGTTACCTCCTCTGACACACAGGTTTCCCTCCTACAGTGACAGTTGTGTTAATAATTCAGTCCTCTCTAAAGGATGGAGGATCCTTCCTCTCCTCCCTCCTTTCCTTCAGTCCTTTTGCGTCTCTCTTCAGACTCTGAAAGAAGACGAGTTCTGTTTCCTTCACTGAGACAACGACCTGACAGAGAAGCTTCAGGGTTACTGGAGGGACCAAATGAAACTGATCAGATCTGGATCAGTCTGACTGTGTGTTTATCCGTCCATTCTCATCCTCCATCTTTTATAATGGTGTGTAGAGTCACGTCTCTACGTCGGACGCTCCTATTGGCTCCGCTGGGTGATGTCACAGCCAATCAGAGTGTCTCTGGATCGGTCCTGTATGTTTCTGAAGTTGGTCTGAGTTTATGGACAATCAGATATTTAGTAGCATGATAAATCTTTTTAGCTGCAGGTATCCTCACGTCAGCCGGTGCAGCCTGAGTTCAGACTCTAAACCCCAACCAGACCGCGACCTCTGACCCCTCCGTGGACGGGTTGTCGAGAAAAGACGAGCTCTCTCCCGAGGGACCCGCCGAGTCGCCGCTTCTCATCGACAACACCAGATTGTGGACAGAATCCTGGTGGATTTTGCGGACTAGAGCCAGAGCTCCTGCACAGCCGGCTAACAGCTACGGAGCGGCTCTGACTAATTTATGCAGATGTATTAATAGATCACAGGCGGCTCTCACCAGGCCGAGAAAAAAGGCCAAATAAACAAGCGAGGGAGAGAAGAGCTCTGCCTCCACTCTGCACACGTTTGCATGTCCGCCTCCCGGATTTGTTTGATTTTGTTTGGCATCTTTTATTTATGCATTTACTTATTTTCCACCCAACATTAGAAGAAATCCAACAGAAGACGTCAGAGTGTCGTCCCCACACACTGACTCTGTTTCTAATCAGCTGTTCTCAGAAGCTGCTCAGGTTCCTGTAGGTCAGGACCAAGGTCAAGGTTCAGTTCACCGACGCAGCCCAAATTTACTTTATGATTCTTCTCTCGTGACAAAAGGCCTCATGGGAAATGTAGGAGGAGGGTGACGACAGGCCGGCTTCGCCTGAAGTTTCTTCCTTCAGGACACGACAGCTGAGCTCGTTAATATTCTAGTTTCTTCACGCCGCCTCGCGAATATTGTGCGTTTGGGTGCATTGCCACTTCTTCTGCATTTGTGTTTGTGTTCTTCTGTCGGCCTTTCAAAGCTCCTCCTCCTCCCCGTCCTCCGGCACCTCCATCTGACTGTCCGCCCCAATCAGGAAAGATCTGATTGGGAAGATTAACAAGAGGAGAGAACATCAGCTTCACACACACACGCTGTTGATAGAATACAATTGATTTCAGCAGTTTTCTGGGCGGCTGGAGAGGACGGTTGGATGAGGAAGAGAAGGATGGGTGGTGCTTCGAACGAGGAATCGAACTTCAGTCTCTTCAGATTAACAGGAAACAGGACGTGGACTTCAGTCAGAGAGGGATCAGTTTTTTTAGTTTCCTCTTTAAAACAGTCTCAAGTGTCCACTTTGTCTTCGGCTGCTGATTCTGAGTCAGATCGTGTTATATTGATTATTGATTTGTTGTGTCTTCATTTTAAAGGACGCGTCACTCCTGAAAATGAGTGCTTTTGTTGTATTTATAGAAAATCCAGCTAAAACAAAGAAAAACACGTAATTCTGTCAAATCTGGACTGAAGTGAACATAATGAAGCTGCAGAGCTCCAGCTGTTTGAACAGCAGAAGAAGAAGAAGAGGTTTACGTGTCTTCACGTCACGACGACAGAATGATGAGAGAGAAGGAGGCTCCTATCCCTCCTGCCATCCTTCCTTCCTTCTTTCCTTGCTCCCTCAGCTCAGCAGGGTTTTCACTCGTTATTTGAATGCAGCGTGATGCTTTCAAGGGCGTTTCCTCTCATCTTCACCTCCCTCTCTCCATCTGAATGAAACCCAACACTCCTCTTTAATATGTGTCCCTCATCCTGCACTTATCTCCTCCCTCCTTCTCTCTACTGACTTCTACTGCCCCCCCCCCCCCCAAAACATTCCACTCCTCTTTGAAGCTGAAGCTCTCCATCTGTTTATCTCTCCGTCTCTTCCTCCATCCTGTTTCTTCTCGTTACTGTTGATATGAACGAATGTTTCCTGATGTTGGAGGTCCATATTGTCTAAAAGGTTAAAGGTCGACCTCCACGTGGCCTTTAATCTGATTAATGGTTATACAGTCGCTTCAAACAGCCATCAGGACTTTGTGATGTCACGGTGAAGCAGCCACGCCCCCAAATCCATTCCCCAGAATGCCTGGACTCAACATTGTCTTGTTGCCACGGCGACGTTTTCTTGTTAAGTCATTAATAATCTCTGAACACATGATTGGACCGTTCGTTCTGGTCCTGAAGGAAAAGTAAAAAAAACAACATCAGAGATTCTACACAATGAACCCATCAGCAGTGTGTGTGTGTGTGTGTGTGTAACAGAAGGCTCCACACTTGTCATGCACATTGTGTTGTGCGACTTTGCTTTGCGGTACGTGTGTGTGTTTGTGTGTTACAGGTGTCTCTGTATCAACCCCCATCAGCTCTGTGAGCTGGATAATGGAGACATTAATAATTCAACAACACAGTCTATCATGAAATACCAATCTGTGTGTGTACACAAATATGATGTGTAATTGTGTCACTTCATTTGTTTTCTCTCTCTCTCTCTCTCTCTCTCTCTCTCTCAGGACCGGTAGGCGGAGTCAGTGTTATCGCATCATCTACCGCCACATGGAGCGAACTCTGACCCAGCAGGAAGTTCGGCTCGTCCACGAGCAAATCGAACGCGCCGCAGAGACGGAGCTGGGAGTTCAGGGCAGATTCTGAGACACACACACACACACACAGACACACACTCAGAGCTGTTAAGCAGCTTCATCACGACCTCAAATCTGTGATAATTCGCCACAGGGGAAACATGTTGAATTTAATACAGACGTCACACAGTTTTTGATGCTGCTGCTGACACACACACACACACACACACACAGACACACACACACAGACACACACACACTTCCTCTCTCCTGTATTCTCTCATCTTCAAGCTGAAACATCCAAATTTGACACATACCTGTTAATTTCCTGAACCGTCTCATGTGCGATGAGCGGCCGGTCACGCCTCGGTGGCGTTCTGCCGCGGTGTGTCTGCTCTGATTTCCTGACGGAGACTGATCAGACGGAGGATCAGACCGTCACTGTCTTTATAGATTCGCTGCTGAAGACAGAACTTCAGGAAAAACCGGCTGTCAGGACTTCTGGAACTTTGTGATGTCACAACAAAACAGTCACACCCTCAGCTCCGCCCCAGGCCCAATCAATCAGAAATCTGTCAACCAATCAGAAGAGACGCTCAAAACCTCAGGCAGATCGACTCAACAGTGTCTTGTTGCCACGGCGACATTTTGTCGTTAACTCATTAAAAATCAGTGACGGACAAATTAGAGACGAGCGTTTCCTGTTTACAGTGAACACACGGACGGACCAGATCTGGTTCATGAAGGAAACTTTAAAACCTGATAAGGAGCTTCATCTCCGTTCAAACTGAGTGACTGAAACAACACAACGCACGAAGAAGAACGCTGGAGGAGGATTGTCGTTCTCTTGTCCTGCACACACAAACTGAGGACACACAATGACAGGACGACTGCTGAAGCTGTCGATGTTCAGATTTTCAGATAAAAATATTAAAACTGTTTGATCACATTTGTCTATCTGTGTTGTGCTTTGTTGTGTATGCGCACACAGAAACCAACACAACTCTCAGTCATGGTGAAGACATCGTAGTAAAACTGAACTTAGTTCCTTTCCAGGTCCTGGACTGTCCGGTCCAGCATGTGGACATAAAGTCTTTTATGAGATTCTGTTCCTTCAGCAGCCACTTTGTCGGTTTTACAGCCTGTAAAAGTCACAGAGTTCATCTCCATCTTCAGCCACGAGAACTTCTCATCACTTTTTAAATTCCTCTAATGAATCAAACTGACCTGCAGAGACTTTGTCTGTCATTCAGAACTTTTTTTATTTGGTCTTTAAAAGTATAAAAACTGCAGACACTGACGATGACCGATGATGTGGACAGATCTAAAGGTAGACCTCCATGTGGTCTAAATGTAGACCTCCATTTGGTCTGAAGGTAAACCTCCATGTGGTCTAAATGTAGACCTCCATTTGGTCTGAAGGTAAACCTCCATGTGGTCTAAATGTAGACCTCCATGTGGTCTGAAGGTAGACCTCCATGTGGTCTAAATGTAGACCTCCATGTGGTCTGAAGGTAGACCTCCATGTGGTCTAAAGGTAGACCTCCATGTGGTCTAAATGTAGACCTCCATGTGATCTAAATGTAGACCTCCATTTGGTCTGAAGGTAGACCTCCATGTGGTCTAAATGTAGACCTCCATGTGATCTAAATGTAGACCTCCATTTGGTCTGAAGGTAGACCTCCATGTGATCTAAATGTAGACCTCCATGTGATCTAAATGTAGACCTCCATTTGGTCTAAATGTAGACCTCCATGTGATCTAAATGTAGACCTCCATGTGGTCTAAAGGTAAACCTCCATGTGGTCTAAATGTAGACCTCCATGTGGTCTGAAGGTAGACCTCCATGTGGTCTCAATGTAGTCTTCCGTGTGGTCTAAATGTAGACCTCCATGTGATCTAAATGTAGACCTCCATTTGGTCTGAAGGTAGACCTCCATGTGGTCTAAATGTAGTCCTCCATGTGGTCTAAATGTAGTCCTCCATGTGGTCTAAATGTAGACCTCCATGTGGTCTAAATGTAGACCTCCATGTGGTCTAAATGTAGTCCTCCATGTGGTCTCTGATTCTAAATCAGGTCCAGGTTCTGTATTAATCCAGTTAAAGTCTCAGAGAAACGCTCCCAGTCTGGATTCAGAGACCTTAAAACCAGCCGTCAGGACTTCTGGGACGTTGTGATGTCAGACAGGTTGTTGGTAGATAAAACTTGGACCTTTAGAGGAAAACGAAGAAGGAACAGAATCGTAGACTGACCTCGGTGTCGTCATGGTGACACTTCAGCCGTTCCTTCGGAGGAGGACACACCAGCTTCTCCTGGATCGGCTCCATGGTGACACATCTGGAAGGAACCAGGTCAGTGATGTCCAACGTGAGTCCAGAATGATCCACAGACACACAAAGTCTCCCCCCGCACACACACAGTTATTCTGTGTTGAGGCATTAAATGGCTTCGCCTGTCACCCCTGTCACCCATGCAATGAATTCTGGGTTTTTCCAGACACACACACAGTTGCAGCCAGATGCCACTCTGTCAGTCATGCAGCAGGAGGTTGTCTGCCTTCGATGGCTCGTCACTCCGGTCGACCTAAAACTGAGCTCTGACAGTTTCAGGCCACGTTTGTTGGACACACACACAGACACACACACACACACACACAGACACACACAGTACGCACACTCTGTACAAGGTTGCTGCTTTATTTTCGCTCCACGGGTCCCTTGACCTTCAGTCCTCGTTAAAATGGCGTCCGGAGCGCGTGAAGCTGAGCGTGGCGGCTCCGACATGTTTTTATCAGACAGCTTGTGACGTCATCAGCCAGCTGTGAAAGATGTGGAGACGTTCTTAGAAAACGGTGTTTTCCTTCCTGCCCCCTCGCTGTGTGTGTGTGTGTGTGTGTGTGTGCGTGTGTGTTCACGGGAAAACAGGGAAATCAAATGAGTAAACAACAACTCATTATGTGATGAGGGCATCATGGTTTGTGTTTGTTTTTTGTGTAGAGCACACACTCTAAAGCCCCTGGGTGTGTGTCTGTGTGTGTCTTTGTGTTAATTATAGAACTGTTTCCTGTGCAGAAACGGCAGAAAAAAGACACACACAGACACACACAGACACACACCCTCTGCAGGTCCTGGGGGGCTCAGCCCTCAGTCCTGATCCAGATCTTACACAGGGACATGATGAAGGTGGTTTAAGATTCCAGGACGTTCAGTTTAAACGGTTGTGGAGGATTGAACATTTTCAACGGAGACTAAAAGTTTTAAGAACGGTTTTATAAATGCGACCAATCACAGCAGCTCCTCCGGACACATCCATGACGAGTCTCAGAACTTTTCTGTGAACTTTGGGTCGTTGTGGAGCTCAGACCAGTTCTGTGCCGCTGAGCTGGACTTCTGATTGGTCGACTCGGACGCGTCCACAGAGAGCATCTCTGTAAAGGCCGTTTCTGCTCAGCCGACTGTGTGTTAGGATTTGTTCTGTTTGGTCGACCGGCTCGCTGAATAAACTGAGACACAGACAGTAAGTGTGTGTCTGTGTGTGTGTCTGTGTGTGTGTGTGTGTGCTGGTTACAGAAACATCTGCCTCCAACATTTCATCTTAATGACGGAGAGACTTTTACTGGGAGCTGTAACTGGATGAGAATCATCTTCGTGTCTTTTAGATTTATGACACGTGGAGTGAATAATTTCTGCATTTTGTTTTCATTTGCATGATTAGAAAATATTTGCAACACAGAAAATGTCCAAGTTCTGAAAAGCCTGTCAGTTTATTTCAGCACTTCTCTTCAGAAGGAGTGATTTCATCAGTGTGACGTGGCGTGAAGGTGAAACAATAAAAGTATGATGAATAAAATAAATAAAAGGAAACAGTAAAAAAAAAAAAGGAACAATGAACACGTTTGAAACTTCACGTTGCTGCCACAAAAAGGAAAAGTGCATTAAACAACAGCTGACTCTGAGACTTTAACATATTTTACTCACACAGCTCACAGCTCCGGTTCAGATTCTCACATTTGAAGGAGCAGTTCGGTTTCTCTCCCAAAACGCCGACTGAAAACAGAAATAACTCACCTGGACCTGAAGCCAACGTGCTGCGTTCAGGTTCAGGCAGTTTTCTAAACCTGCTTCATCCGGACCTGAACCTCAGACCTCAGCTGGGTCAAGTTCAGCAGCTGAAGGTAAGAGACACCTTTATTATTATTATTATTATTATTATTTACAGCTCACAGACGACATCGGGGCTCCTTTTATTTCACATACAGATAAAAGTGTCACACTTTAAAAGCTAAAGAACTCATGTAAACAGAAAGTCGGGCTGGATAACCGTCCAATCAGTCATGATGCTAAACTAAGCTAAGCTGTGTGTGTCTGTGTGTGTGTCTGTGTGTGTGTCTGTGTGTGTGTGTCTGTGTGTGTGTGTGTGTTCTGATGCTGCTCACACAGGCCAAACCATCCACAGATGAAGGAAGGCCAAATAAAACCCAGTCCGACCCTGAAAAAGGAAACGAGGGATCAGAAAGACGCTTCACGGAAACAAAGAGTCTTTGACTTTTGTCTTCTGTCACTCATTCAGAATATTTTATTCACTGAGGCGGCTCCTCCTCCGTCTCTCTTTCTCTCTCTCATGTTTTTTTCAAGTGGAATGAACTGTCGACAGTTTCAGTCACGATGAATATGAAGCAAACCAGAAGCCCCAGCTGTGTGTCTGTGTGTGTGTGTGTCCGTCTGTCTGTCTGTGTGTGTCTGTGTGTGTCTGTGTGTGTGTAGTTAGGTTTTGACTTGATCTTTGCAAATCCACTAAATGCATGCATCCACACACCCACACCATGTTTACAGCATCTCCTTGTGTGTGTGTGTGTGTCTGTCTGTCTGTCTGTCTGTCTGTGTGTGTGTGTGTGTGTGTGTGTGTGTGTGTGTGTGTGTCTGTCTGTCTGTGTGTGTGTGTGTGTGTGTGTGTGTGTTTAACAACTGAAGAAGAAATCCCCCTGAAAGCTTCTGGATGCACTTTAATGACAGATGTGTTTGTGTGGGCAGAATGAGAATTTACATTTTACAACAACAGACTGATTTAAGGCGGCACGGTGTCACAGCGGTTAGCTCTGTTTCCCCACAACAAGGAGGTCCTGGGTTCGATTCCCGGCCTGGGGCCTTTCTGTGTGGAGTCTCCAAAGACATCATGTTTGGGTTCAGTGGTGACTCTAAACTGTCCGTAGGTCTGTCTGTCTCTGTGATGGACTGCAGACCTGTCCAGGGTGACCCCGCCCTCACAGACCCCCCCGTGACCTGGAAACAGTAGATGATAGATAGATGGATGAATCGGATCAGCTCCGTGTGTTTGTGTAAAGATAAAGTCAGCTGCTTACAGAGCAGAAGAAGAAGTTCTTCAGTCAGAACGTGAACTTCTGCTGATACAGCAGGACTCGTCTCCCTCTGCTGTCGTTTCCACGGCGATAGATCAGAGATTCTTCAGGTGTTTTGTCTTTATCACAACCTGACAGTGTGTGTGTGTGTGTGTGGGGCAGATATTTTTAGAAGTCAGTATCAGGCTGTTAGCGCACGCACACACACGCGCACACACACACACACACACACACACACACACACTGGCTGATTTAGCCTCTGAGACATCGGTTTGGCAGTTCCAATATGCTGCCTAACTCAAACCCATTACATCCAGTGTGTGTGTGTGTGTGTGTGTGTGTGTGTGTTTGTGTGTGTGTGTGTGTGTGTGTGTGTGTGTGTGTGTTTCCATTACAGTGCAGGTCGGCTGTATGTAGATCAGTTCAGAATGTAGAAGAGTGAAGGGAGGAAAGAAACACCACCCAGTTCAATTACCATGGTAACCAGTCCTCATCCTAGCATCCCAATACCCCCGTGATGTGCGGGGCTGCCCTCCCCAGGGGGGGTGAGAGACCTCCACCTCTCTCCATCACAGAGAACAGAGTCGGTGTGTTTTATTTTGAAAGTCCTCCATCTGTGCTGGTGGAGGTTGGAGGTGTGACTGACCTGCTGCTTCGTTGTCTATTTACGCAGAATGAACTTCGTGCTGACGCAGATGAACCGTGAAGAAAAACGTTCTTTACTTTTCTTCATCCTCTGATCCTCTTCCTCGCTTCCTCCGCCCCCATCCTCATCATCGCTCCCTCGTCTTCTTCCTCTTCCAGCTCTGTTCTAATCCCTCCTCTGCCTCCTCTTCCTCACCAGACAAAGGTGACTGTATCAGTTATCTGAACTGCTGGGCTCAACGTTTTGTTGTTTCCAGAGCAGGTATATGATCCTGTTTACGCTTTTATTTTGTACTTGGAGCTAAAACTATTGTAATGATTTCACCGACTTGGCTGCGATGGGACGATGAAGTGTCAACAACTGCAACTAAAAAAAACAGACCAAGTTGACCCCTAAAGCTTAAAGGTCCCCGCAGTCTGAACTGACCTTCAGTGAACCGATTCCTGATCTTGGTCCCGAGCCGACGGCCTCTCTGCAGATTCTGTTAAATCATGTGAGTAAATCTTAATGAGCAGTGATGCTCAGATCGAGTTCTCTAATTTATAGAATGAATATTTTCACAGATTTGTCATTTTGAGGTCTTCCCGCTCTGCAGACGTCTTCCTTCCTACCCAGCAGGCCGTTCTGTCACCGTGCCCTCCGGGGTAAACGGGGTAATTAACACGTGGGCGCCTCATTAAATTGCTGTATCATTCCAAAACCAAACTGCTGCATGAACGTCTGCAGTCACCCGCTCCCTAACTCCGCTGACGGCGGCCTGATGGATGGACGCCTCGTAGACGCTCAAACCTGATAACACAGGATGAGGATGAGCTGTGTGTGTCTTTGTGTATGTTAGTCCCCCTCTGAGGATCATGTCCAAGTGTATTGAGGGTGTGGTCAGTGCACAGTGACATCACTAGTTCAGATTTCATAATAAAGCTCCAGTTTATACCTAAAGGCTCCTATTATATCTTCAGCTGTCTTTTATTTTGAAGGGTTAGTCACTATAGGAAGACATTTCTGTAGTTTGAAGAACTAAAAACCTTCATCCCTCCTGTGATTGGCTGACTGTTTTCTGCTTGATCCAATAAAAACATGTTAGATTTCAGGAGCCACAAGGGGGCGGGGACTGTTTTGTTGTGACATCACAAAGTCCCTGACGTCAGATTCTGTGTTTCTCTGACAGATGATCTGAAATGAGTCGAAGAAGAAACTGTTTACAGATGTTCAAATTCTGTGGAGACAAACAGGAGCAGCTGTTCACGGAGGGACGACCGCCAACATGGCCGCCACAGGTGAGCCTCACACCTGACCCCTCCTCCTCCTGTTAGAGTCCTGCTGAGGGATCATGGAGATGATAGACAGATGTTGCTGTTCAGGAGCTGATGACTCGTGTGTCAAAGAATTAGTACTGCAGAGAATATCCTGGAAAATTCCTCCTCTTCCTCCTCTTCTTCCTCCTCCTCCTCCTCCTCCTCTTCTTCCTCCTCTTCCTCCTCCTCCTCCTCTTCCTCCTCTTCCTCCTCCTCCTCCTCTCCCTCTCCCTTCTCTTCCTCCTCTTCTTCCTCCTCTTCCTCCTCCTCCTCCTCTTCCTCCTCTTCCTCCTCTTCCTCCTCCTCCTCCTCTTCCTCCTCTTCTTCCTCCTCTTCCTCCTCTTCCTCCTCCTCCTCCTCCTGTTGAGGTGCTGATGATGTTGTTCATGATGAAGATGTTCCCCCTGTGATTGATCGCTTCATTTATTGTCTGAGGGCTGAACGTAATAAACTCATTAGCTCACTCCCTGTCTGTGTGTCTGTGTGTCTGTGTGTCTGTGTGTGTGTGGCTTTTGCGGCTGTTTGCGGCTGTTGTGTGTCTCTTTGTAGTTGTTGTGTCTCTTTGTGGCTGTTGTGTGTCTCTTTGTAGTTGTTGTGTTTCTGTTTGTGGCTGTTGTGTGTCTCTTTGTGGTTGTTGTGTCTCTTTGTGGCTGTTGTGTGTCTCTTTGTAGTTGTTGTGTTTCTGTTTGTGGCTGTTGTGTGTCTCTTTGTGGCTGTTGTGTGTCTCTTTGTAGTTGTTGTGTTTCTGTTTGTGGCTGTTGTGTGTCTCTTTGTGGTTGAGCTGGTGTAGGATCCAGGGGCCTGTTGTGTAATGCCGATCATCTGTCCACGGTAGGAGATAAGACTGATATAATGTCACACTGAAGTTGTGTACTCGGCCTCCGTTGTGAGTCTTTTGGACGTCGCTGTGGCGGCTCTGTGGTTGACCTCTGACCCCGCCGCTCTGTGTGTTACAGTGTGTGTCTCCTGATTTGTGAATGAGCCGTGTGAATCTGTGAATTGATGTCCCCACTATGACTCAGCTCACTGCAGCACACACACAGACACACAACCACTTCCTGTTCGCACAAACAGGCCTTCATCTGTTTCCTGCAACAATTCGACTTGTGTGTGACGATGATGTGCAGCACAGACTGTGTTCTCTGCTTCCTCTCTGCAGTTCTATCAATAGACCGTCACATGACGGCCATGTGGGGTTCATTTGAGGTTACTGGAAGTGGCCGCCCCCCCCAGTGTTCAGAGGATCTGTTCTCCGTGCTGCTGCCTCCATGTTGGTGCGGTGGGGGGGGTGGCTGCAGTAATATATTTAGTAATGACCCACTTCCTGTCGGGGCTGGCAGGGGAGAGCGCCGGCTCCTGCAGGAGGATTTCTGAAAATGATCAAAAGCAGAAACAGAGTTGGTGTTCATATTCTGACCTGCTGCTCCAAAAAACACGTTCTAACCGTTCAGAAATCCTGCACAGTGATGTCTGACCAGACCGCCGTCAGAAACACGATCCTGGTTCGGCTCAGGTGTTGACAGTTTGTCTTCTGGTCCGGTTGTACCAATAAAATCACTGAGAGGTGAAGAGAGAAGCTCCGTCGTCTGTTTCTGTGTCAGCGGTCAGAAAGTGGAGCTAAAACATGAACATCATGTTGTTGAAGACTGTAAGCTGATCAGGAGGACGTTTACTGAGGAGGAGGAGGGACATTTTCCCATACACTTCAATATAAAGGAGGAGGGACATTTTCCCATAGACTTCAATATAAGGAGGAGGAGGGACATTTTCCCATAGACTTCAATATAAAGGAAGAGGAGGGACATTTTCCCATAGACTTCAATATAAAGGAAGAGGAGGGACATTTTCCCATAGACTTCAATATAAGGGAGGAGAAGAGACATTTTCCCATAGACTTCAATATAAGGGAGGAGAAGAGACATTTTCCCATAGACTTCAATATAAGGGAGGAGGAGAGACATTTTCCCATAGACTTCAATATAAAGGAGGAGGAGGAACATTTTCCCATAGACTTCAATATAAAGGAGGAGGGGGGACATTTTCCCATAGACTTCAATATAAAGGAGGAGGAGGGACATTTTCCCATAGACTTCAATATAAGGGAGGAGGAGAGACATTTTCCCATAGACTTCAATATAAGGGAGGAGGGGGGACATTTTCCCATAGACTTCAATATAAAGGAGGAGGAGGGACATTTTCCCATAGACTTCAATATAAAGGAGGAGGAGGGACATTTTCCCATAGACTTCAATATAAAGGAGGAGGAGGGACATTTTCCCATAGACTTCAATATAAAGGAGGAGGGGGGACATTTTCCCATAGACTTCAATATAAAGGAGGAGGAGGGACATTTTCCCATAGACTTCAATATAAGAGAGGAGAAGGGACATTTTCCCATGGACTTCAATATAAAGGAGGAGGGACATTTTCCCATAGACTTCAATATAAAGGAGGAGGGACATTTTCCCATAGACTTGACGTTGTGGCTTCTTTTTCGTTCTACCTGATAAATCAAAGGTCATTTTGTGGCCCACTCATCGTCCCAGACGGTCTGCAGGTCCGTTCAGGATCTGGACCAGACCCGGATCGCCGGTCCACTTCAGGATCTGGTCCTGCAGACCAGCTGTGACTTGTTTAAATCAGCAAACTCACTTTTAGTTTCTCCTGCTGGAAGAAACCGCCGGACACTTTTCACGGCGACTGACCTTTTTTTTTCCAGTCCCCGGTCCTCCCATCATGCAGTTCTGCAGCAGGTTTGGTCCTCCGGAGGGATCACGGCTGAAGTCCGCCCCATTTAGGACGGAGATGAAATCCCAGCGACGACTCACAGGGTGTTATTTTGGGTCAAGTCTTCGGAGGACGAGCTGTCGGCCTGTTTTCAGCTTCTGGAATGAAATGTTGCTGTTTTTCAGAAAGTCCCAGAGCTGGACCGTCCAGTCCTTCTGGACCGATCAGTCCTGCTGGACCGTCCAGTCCTGCTGGACCGATCAGTCCTGCTGGACCGATCAGTCCTGCTGGACCATCCAGTCCTTCTGGACCGATCAGTCCTTCTGGACCATCCAGTCCTTCTGGACCGTCCAGTCCTTCTGGACCGATCAGTCCTTCTGGACCAATCAGTCCTTCTGGACCGATCAGTCCTGCTGGACCATCCAGTCCTTCTGGACCGATCAGTCCTTCTGGACCATCCAGTCCTTCTGGACCATCCAGTCCTTCTGGACCAATCAGTCCTTCTGGACTCTGGACTGATGTCATGACAAATTATACCAACCCCTCTGATGGATGTGGTCCTGGTCTATGGATGGATGTGGTCCTGGTCCTGGTCCTGGTCCTGGACTCTGTCAGACTGATGAGGACGTCACTTCAGATTCATCACACGTGTGAATGGAAACACATGAACAACACACTCAGGGGGCCACCTGACACACACACACACACACACACACACACACACACACACACACACACAGACACACACACACACACACACACACACACAGACACACACACACACACACACACACACACACACACACACAGACACACACACACACACACACACACACAGACACACACACACACACACACACACACACACACACACACACACAGACACACACACACACACACAGACACACACACACACACACACACAGACACACACACACAGACACACACACACACACACACACACAGACACACACACACACACACAGACACACACACACACACACACACACACACACACAGACACACACACACACTTTTCCACCCATGAGCAGTCATTATCAGCTTTAATGTTGCCATGGTAACGAGTGTTTAATTGACAACATCGTGGCTGAAATGATGAAGTGACCAATAGGAATGAGTCGACCCGGTCCTCCCGGACCTCATGTTGGACCTGGTCCAGGTCTTGGTTCTGGTCTAGATGGTCCAGAGTCCAGCAGGAGTTTATTGTGTTGACAGGTCGGACAGAATTCTCCTGTTGGACCTTCTCGGTGGTTTTCCGGATGTTTGATGGACGTCGCAGTGAAACCAGGAGATGAGTCTACGTGCTGGTGTACGGCGTCCTGCTGGGGCTTCTGGGAAATGTAGTCCAATCACATCAAACCTGAACTACAAGTTTTCAACATTTGATTCTGCTCTGAGTCCAACGGACAGAAAACGGGGTCAGACCAGCAGGAAGTCTCCGGACCTCGTGGGATTCCCTCCATACATTTTTAATGAGCAGCTCTTCTTTCCTCCTGCAGACGATAATTGCCTCTCAGGATTATTTTTCTTTTTTCAATATCCAGGAATTATTCTGTGTCACCTTCTGTCACGGCCGCTTTAAAAAAAAAAAACGTCCCCTTTTGTTCATTTGATCCCGTTCAGTCACTTTTATTTATTCAGTTTATATTTTCAGCGATAAAACATAAATAGGACGTTTTAAAGAATTTAAATATAAATATTATTATTTCTTTATTCACTTTGATAGATTTCTATAACGACTTAAAAGAGTTTCAACACTTCCGGTCATGTTTGTTCCTCATTAATGTTCAGGGTGAGATTCTGCATCGATGGAAAGAAAATCGTTATTGGCTCCCGTTTGGCTGCAGCTCAGCTGAGATTTTAAACATCCAACTAAAATCTATAATTTATCTTCAACATCACAGATCTGAATTTTATCCATCAGGTCTGCAGGAGTTTCCCCACAAAGAGAAATTAAACGTCTAAATGTCTTTTATTTTCTTATGAGGAGCTGCCTGATCTGCAGACAACCCCCCAACACAAACACACACACACACACACACACACACATCACATCCATATTAATGCAGAAACACACACTCCCTCGGGAACCTGCAGCACGCAAACCGGAGCTCTGATGAAAATCTGCACGAGCTTCATTAAAGAAAAATTTCACTGAATTTGAAAACCACCAGAAAACTCCGAGGCCTTCGTGCTGCGTGAAATTAAAATACACAAAAAAAAAGCTTTTTATGCAAAGATACTTATTACAGGGACACACAGTACCATAGTACAGAAAAAAGAATCTGTTTTTGACTAGAAATAATATTTTAAAGGCACCATGAGGATATAAATGGAAAAATATTAAGTCTGTAAAAGCAGTTTTCAAAATTATGAGGTCATTTTGAGCATTTAGGGTCCCAATAAGAATATTATCAGAATATGACTTCAGTTTCTGTTGAAGATGCAGCCTCAGATTAATTAACTTTATATTTGGCACCTGCAGCAGAAAATGTCATCTGTTTCATCCTCAGAATATTTCTGGGAGTAAAAAAACCATAAAAAAACAAATGAAGAGGTATTCCAGGTCCATTCGTCTGGTTTCCGTCATAAAATCCAGAAACCTCCCACTTTTCCCAGTTTTATTACTTTCTGGGTTAATAATTTTTCCTGCAGCACGAAAACAGGATCCTTACTGGAGGACTGTGGGATGTTTTAGTCATCGAAACGGCACAAAACCCAAAATGAGTGTGAATAAAGTCGGCTCGGAGCGCCGCAGAGCTTCCCACGGAATTCTGAAGTCAAATACTATAAAAAAAAAAAAATCCTCTTTTTCCTGGTAGATATTTTTCCTGTTTTCAGACCATATTCAGTTTAATACAGCATCCTTCCATTATTACTGTCACATATCTTATTACAGTTTCCTGATCCCATTCCATCGCTTTATTTATTTCAGCAGAAGATTCTGGGAACCCAAAAGAAATGGAAACCATGAAAAGCTCCAGTTTGGTCTTTTCTCCTCAGTACTGTATGTTGTTACCCTGAAATCTGAGTTCTCATCACATCTTTTCTGTCATAAACGATTTTAATATTTCTTCGTCCAAACGAATTCCCTTTTTGAGGGATTATGGGATAGCTGAGTTATTAAAAAGCACACAAGGCAGAAAAAGTCTGCGTAAAAACAAAAGTGGAGGTTAAATGTGCAGCTTTTCAGTGTGAAGTCACTTCATTTCTCTCCGTCTTTGATCCTCTCACGCTTCAGTTGGACATTTCATCTCTACGGGAGAATTATGGAAATTAAAAGCTGTAAAATCAACGAGACACGAGTTCATCTCAGAAATATTCTTTTTCGTTCGAAAAGCTGCGTTTTTAAAAATGTTTCTCGTGCAGCGTGTCGATGAAAGACTCATCCAGTTTGGTAGCTCAGACCGTCCACGTTAGACTGAACAAACATTTTCTACAAAAGGAAGGCCCTCCTCCCTCCCCCTCCCCCTCCTTCCCCCCCCCCCCCCTCGTCTTGATCAATATGGCTGCTGAGACTCTGGCAGCTCGGGGACTCTCCCTCATTAATAATGAATTCTGTCCAAACCACGTGAGTCCATCATCTCAACACAACAGAGCAGATTCAATATAAAAAAAACCCCACCATGTTGTCGGCCCCATCAAAACGACAGCACACACCTCTTTTCAAACATTACTCTTTTTATTTATTAATCTTTTTCATTGTAGTAATCTTTTATTTTTATTTTTTTAATACCTATAATTTGTAAAGTATTAATCTTGTGTTAAAACTGTCTGGGTTAGACTATCTATAATAGAACTTTTTCTTTTTATTTTCTCAAAATCCTTTTGATATACATATTTTCTTGTTAGATAATTTTTGGAATAAGTCTTTTTTTTTTTTAATACTCTTTTTGTTACGCAACATCCCCATAAACAAACAAAGAGACAAACCAACAAACAAACAGAAGTACATATCTTTTTGTCAGAAGGCAGTGGAAACGTCTGTGCCTCAGCAAAGAAATAAACAACCTCCTCAAATTTATTTTTCTGTATTTATGTATTTCATGATGCTACTGTACTGTTGGGACTCAGCTTTTTAATCTAACATAGAGACCTAAAATACTGGAGTTCACCTCTAAGGTGGTCTAGTATGAATCACGGCGTATGAAAAGGGGGGATGCACTAAATGGCAACAGTCTTCTCGCTCTTCAGCCACGGTTTGATTGATTTCTTTTTTGAAGCTACACTGGCCTGAAGTCATGTCTTCATATTGCTGTCAGCTTTTCAGAATAAATCAAATTGCTTCTTTCAGATTCACTCATCTCGAACAGAAAAACGACAGGAAATCAACATGAATTACAGTTCGACCTCACGTGCTTCCCTCCGTCTGACGTCTCTGACAGAAACGTAAACTTCCTCCTGAGATTTCAGGAAATGAGCCAAACGACCGACTAAAATGTCGAAGCTAAATTTGAAGTTGGTTTTTTTTTTCTGATTAAAATGTGAGACCAAACGTTTTGAGCCGAGCAGCTTCATGCTAAGCTAAACTGTTAGCTAACCTTCTTTTAACTGCTAGCTAATTCCTGAAGGAACGTTTAATATGTTTTTAATAGCCAAACTGAGCTGTTATCTTTAATTTAGCTGAAATATTAACGAGCTTTCTTCAATCTGGATTAACTGCTAAACTAAACTGCTAGCGAATCAGCTTTCCTTCATTAATTCTCTGCTAATCAGACTCATTTTATTTGAACTCTTAGTTGAATTATGAACTGATGTCCTCGGGCTTACCTCCGACATCAAACTGTTGGCTCATTTCAATTTTTTTCTAAACCATTGTAGCTAACTGGAGCTGATAAACTGAATTTAGCTAGTTGTCTTCATTTGCTTTTGTTAGCCAACCTTACAGACGTTAATGCTAAACAGCAAAAACAGCTTTTGAGTCGAGTTATTTTTGGAAACGACATTTCAGAGTTTGCTCTCGTCTCCTGAAAAGTTTAGCTTCTGTCTGAACGGACTTTGTTCAGGTTGCGGTCACACCAGAGGCCGGCTGCTCCACGTGGGTCCATTAGGTGCTAGCCGACTCGACGAGCTAAAGTTAACTAGAAATGTAAGAACACACCGACAGCAGGATCGCCGTTGACTGCGGGCCATGCCGCGAGGGCAAAGTCAAAAGGCGGGACGCTGTGCAAAACTGACTCCAACACCGAAATGTGACGACGCCGTTCGAATGGATTAACCCTCCCCTGATAAATAAAAGCTGGTGTGACCGCGGCCTGAGCACGACAAACAGCCAATCCGTCGAAGCCACCGGGCTCCACAGAGTCAGCGTGGCGCCGTAAAAAAGGAAAAACTGTCCGTGATGGAGATGAGGTGACCGGACTGAAGGGGGCTCCGGGCCTCGGCTCGGTCTCTGATTTAGTGGAGTGAAGCTCAGCCCGGCCTGATGTACGGCCTGGTACGCTGTCAGCAGCCAGCAGTCACACGGCGCCGCGTCCGCCGACAAATGTCAATAATTCATGGTTGACTTTAATACTGCGTAATTCCACGATTGGAAGCGGGCAAGAATCCATCAAATTTTCATCGCCGTCAATATTTCGGCTCAACGGCACGTTGACTATTTCATGTCGTTGACCTCCGGGTCAGGTCAGCGTGTGATTGGATGAGCGCTCCGAGGAGGACGGCGTGCGGAGTCCCAGGCCGCCGTCTTACAAACTCCATTTTGGCTGCTGATTTCTGGCGATGAGGTCAAACTTGGTCCTTGAAGTTGGAATTTCTTTATCGAAGAGAAGATATCACTCTTTTTCTATTTTCTTTTTTTTTTTCATTTGGGTTTTTCTTTGTTTTTGTTTCTTCGTTTCACTTTGTGTTTTTATTTTATTTTTTTCCTCCAACGTGTTAAAACGCCAGCCAAGTCAGTATGGTGGGCAGCGTGGTTAGGACAAACGTGAGGCCCCTGGCGTCGACAGGTCTGGGGGCTCCGTTGCCGCCGCCGCACAGTTCAAACAAACTCCCACGGAAATCCAGGTTGCGGGACTCCTTTTTCAGTTTCTCCCAGAGATCCGTGGCGCCCTCCTGGCAGTCGGCCAACGCCGTCGTGGCGCAGGAGTGGAAGTTATCCCAGTAACTGGCAGGAGAAAACACAGCAAGCGTTAGCACCGAGAGCTTCTGACTGCAGGGGGAGGCTGATTTTAAAGGACCAAGAGCCAACTGTGGAAGTCATCCCAGAATCTGGCTCAACAGAAAACAAGATGAGCACACAAACAACCGAGCTGACGGCGGAAACACATGAGACGAAAAGCTTTAATGAAAGTAAAAATGAACTCAGCTCTCGGGAAAATAACTCAAAATGAAAGCTGATTATATCAGATTTATTTTAGATTTACAGCATACAGATTGTCTCGTTCTTAAAGCCGCGTTCACACACCGACACACAACCCAGAACTCAGCTCATCCAGGGTTCAGGATCCTGGTCCAGGACCCTTCTGGTCTGGTTCAGATCTCGGTGTCTTTATGTGAAGCCGTTCAGCTAGCGTTAGCAGCTAGCTAACCTCGTTCTTTCCTTCATCTCCTTCTCTCCTCTTTGAGGTTTTCATGTTTTATTCATATTGAAGCATCCATCCTCTATTTTCATCTCTGTCACTTCCTCTTCGCCCCCCCCCCATTTTAAATTTTCCTTTTTGTTCTTTGTCCTGTTCTTTTTTCATCTCATCTGTCCGTCAGTGTTTCGGGTTTTTTTTGTTTTTTGTTTTTTTTTTACTCCTCGCAGTTCATGTAAAGATGACACATGGTGCATCACACACACACACAGACACACACACACACACACAGACACACACACACACAGACACACACACACACATATCTAATCCAATCTCCCAATCTGCTCTTATTGATGTTGACCTTCTGAACTGAGTCGTGTCGATGCTACATCTCTTAGCAATTAACACGTGTGTGTGTGTGTGTGTGTGTCTGCCACGCCTCAACACCGCTGTGATGGAGCTGTCACTGAATTAAAAAATCATGTGTGTGTGTGTGTGTTGGGGGGGCTTATTGCTGCCATCTGGTGCCCACCCGCTTAGGATGGTGGGATGAACATGGAGGAGAAAAAAAGGGGGGGGGGGGGGGGGGGGGGGGCGTTAATGGGGGAGCTGGGGGTTCAGCTGGTTAGTAATACCCCTGCCTTGCACATATGCCCCCCCCCCCCCGCAGGGTTTGTGCTTTAATCACTCATATATTATTTGGGCTCAGTCAGAGTGTTCATTTTTGCTTCTTCTGTGGCGTTCATAAAGCTGATTTTATTTTTGTTGGACGTCTCATTTAGATTATTTTAGAAAGAAAGTGACTGTGATAGTTTTAGTCCGATGAGCTCCGTGCTCTCCGATGTCTCCTCAGGTGTTCGGACCTACCTGCAGATCTTGTGCAGGTTCTCCCTGTCGTCCAGGTCCTGTGGATAGTTGGCCATGTTCTCCCCCAGCTGGAGCAGACAGTCGGAGAACCCTTTGAACACCGAGTCACACTGACCAGCGCTGACCAGCACCGTCTGCAACACAGAGACTGCACAGAGAGACGAAGGTGAGGCTGAAGACAAACCAGGCCTCAGTCAGTCATCACTGACCTCTGAGGTCGCATTTAAAAGCTCATCGAGCTGCACTGACAGGAAGTGTTATCATTAAATTTAATAAGTCAGACTGAGCTACAGAGTGAATTGAAGGAGGGATGGATGTAAAAGAGGAACAGAAGAATCAGGAAAAAACAAACATTATATTATTATAAAGTTGGTAGAAAAACGTCCAGCAGCTCCAGTTTGAAACAACAACCATCAGAGTGAAAACACACAACAAATACACAAACGTCAAAGTAACCCGACTTTAAGGCATTCAGCTGCATTTGACTGAAAACGTGTTTCTGTAGAAGGTGATGGATGTTTCACAAGATGGTGTGTGTGTGTGTGTGTGTGTGCGTGTGTGTGTGTGTTGCCAGCTCTGACACGCCTCCAGCTCCAATCAGCTAGTCTCACATGTGCAATAACACAATAGACACGCCCCTTTAGATGACCTTTTTGTTAACTCATTTTATTTGTGTGTGTGTGTGTGTCTACGGTTCGTTAAGCAGGGGATCGGCCTGATTGATCGGTTTGGATAATAACAGGACTGCTGTCCGGTTCCACTCGATCAAACTGTGGACTAACACAGCATGACATGTAGGACGAGCTGTGTGTGTGTGTGGTCCTCAGAATGAGTCTCTACACTTTGGAGCCGGCGTGGTCCTCTGAGGCTGAACCCTGCGGTTCACCTGGTGACATTGAATTAAGGACTGGGGATGGTTGGGGGCGTGGCCTCGTTGAATGACAGGTGGAGCCTGTCTCTGTCTCCAGACCCGGACATGGACTCTGGGTCTGTGAAGTGAAGCCAAACCTGAAGCTCTCATTCATGTGGTTTCTCTTTGCCCCTAAAACTCATTTTAAATAACACCTGGGGGGTTCTGACCGACGGGGACGTCAGTTGTGTCTATTCAGGCAGAGGAACTGACCCACTGTGTTCCGGTTCTACTTGACTTCCTAAAGGTACTTGAACCCATCAGGTTGTGGGGCCCTACAGGGCACTATCCTGGGCCCCCCCTCCCCCCCTCTTTGTGTTTCAGTGATATAAAAGCTGAACTCCTCCACAGATATAGTTAAACCACAACGGAAATTTAGTTTTGTAGGAAACGTAACAGAACAAATTTGGCTCTTTATTGTTGTTGTTGTTGTTGTCGTGTTTTAAAGATGACGGGTCACAGATGTGTTTTATGGTTCTGTTTCGACTTTGACTGGTCCTGGTTCAGGTCAGAGAGAGATCTGATCCTGATCCTGGCTGTTTGCTGTTGCACTTAATTTTTCTATTAATTTAATTTATAGATGATCAAAAAAGTAATTTGTTTTATTAAAAAGCTGTTTTTCAGAAACATTTAGAGGGAAACTGGATCTTTTTACCGAGTCAAGAACTAAATAATGAATTAAATGCTGAAAATTTTATCTGGTTTAGACAGTTTGTCTCTTCCGAGTGTGAAATTATAAACTAATAATTTGATTTCTTCATTTATTATCTAATAATTTAGAGTTATTCTATTTTACCTCTGACACTAAAATCTTTCTATAATGGGGAATTATTTTATTTTATAATATTAAATTATATGTTTTGAAATATAATAAATAAAAATGAATATTTTTGTGTTGAAGACATTTTGTCGTAGTAAAATCCACAAACTCACCTAACATGAGTTCGTTATTGTATTTTAGTGTCACAGTATTTTTAACACTATTACTATTATTCCAAATACTACTACTACTACTAATAATAATAATAAGATGATGATGAAGAAATAGTTTTTGGTTCTTCCTGAACTGAACTTTGTTTATTCAGATGTTGTGATGCTAAAATACAGAACGTGTTAACGTTGTGACTGTTACCATGGAAACGCTGCAGCGCTCCTCCATCTTTTCATGACATCACAGGTATTTTCATATTTAAAATATTACTGTTGGTGTTTCTCGTGAAGGACTTAAACACGACCAAATACATTTAAAAAGACGAAATAAATATTATAAATAAAAGCATCTCACTCTGGCATTAGAAAAAAAATCTAAATAAGTAGATGAAAGTTAAAGTGACAGTCAGAGTCATGAGCTCAGAGCTGATCGGAGTTTAAACTGACTTCAGTAAGTTTCTGAAATATTTTATTTTTTTTTGTTGACCTGAAAATATAAAAATATTCTTGTTTTTAAGGATGAAGTTTCTTATTGATTGAATATTTCACCTTTAGTATTTTTATTATGTCTTCTTTTAATGATGAATGAGAGCCCCCCCCCCCCCCCCTCCATTGTTTCTCCGGGTGTCTCTCTACCACTGTATGTTGGAGGCATTACATCATCTCTCCCTGCAGCCTGTTCAGTTTCTCTCTGCAGCTCAACATCATTATTATTCATTTCTTTTCCAACTGAGGTCAAAAACACATGAATGAATCGCCCCCCCATCTCTGATATTTCATTCCTTTATATCATTTAATTTTTTTACACCTTTTATTTTCCTTCAGGCTTTTAACATCTTTTATTAATAAAGATTCATTTTTAGTCAAACATTTTAATACTTATTTTATTTCTAACGGAGCAGATTTATTTTTATTCGTTTTTATTTTCTTTTAAAAATCGTTTTGTGTTTAGTTTTTATTTTATTGGACTGTTTGATTTTTGTTTTCTTCCTCATCAGAGCTGCAGCTCCGTTTATTCCCAGTTTATTCGTTTTCTGTCCCCTGAGTCTTTTTATTCTTGGTCCGTGAATCAGTTCAATCTGCTGATATTATTATTATTATTATTATTATTATTATTGTTTTATTATTTGGTTTATTCGTTTATTTCTTTTTTTCTGTTTCATTGAAATCAGGACAGTCCCGTCACACGCGCACCAGGCGGGTGCGCGCACAGCATTTTCGTTCACGCCTCCGTCCAGGCACGCTCGCACTGATTCACCCCTCCTACACACACACACACACACACACACACACACACACACACACACACACACACTGTTGCCTGCAGTGCATCGTTGCCAGAAACAGCATGTTGTCTGACACACCCACCTCCGGCACGAGCCCATTTTCTGCGCGTAAAACCACCAAATTACAAAAATTTTACGTCAATAAAAAACAAAAAAAAAATCATTTTGGAGGAAAAAAGTTTTTAACTAACAATAAAACATCACGTGCCTCACGACAGATGTTTTAAAAACATGTGATGATTTTAACAGCGCGCCAAACCCCCGCGTGCTGCAGCCAATCACACGCGACTATTCAAACTAAAGTCAAAACGCGAAACACAAACCGGAAAAGACCAACAACTGAACAACAACACAACAAAATGAAGGAAAGCCCAGATCCACAGTCCAGACGGGGGGGGGGCAATTAATCCACTTCATTCGATTTTATTAATGTTTCTGTGTTTTTATCTTTTTTCAGAAAAGCGTCAAAACAGGAAACGAAATTATTTGACTTCTTCCTGTTTTAATAGTTTTTGTTCTTTTTTATTATTTTAGTAGTTTTATTGTTTTTATTATTTTTAGTTTTTATCGTTCAGGTTGTTTTTCTGCAGCTCATCATGATCTCACTCATCTCTGCCTCTCTCTCTCTCTCTCTCTCTCTCTCTCTCTCTCTCTAACAATAGATTCTGTGTCTTGAATAATTCAGCGTTTCTCCGAGCCACCATAACGCACGTGCACGCGCGCACACGCTCGTGCAGAGCCCTCCTCCACAGCTTCGTTATGCAACAGCAGAAAAACCTTCTCCACGTCGGTCCGGTGTGCAGCTCCAGGTATTAGACGGCCCCCTCCCTTCAGCGGCTTCACAGTTCAGAACATTTTTAGCAGAAAACAGAAAAAACGGTGCAGGTTGTGTTTTCGATCGTGCACGAGGCGGGAGCGCGGGCCTCTGCTGCGCGCGTGCACATGGGATTTAAAAATGTTTTTACATTTTTTGTTTATTTTGTTTTATTTTGTTTTCTGTTGTTGTTTTTGCCGACCTTGTCTTTGTCTGTTGTCGGTGCAGCTGATTCCTCCGGACTGTCGGAGCTGCAGACCGGGACACTGCGGATCCGGATCCGGTCCTGCAGGACCCGAAGACCGGTTCGGCTTTAACGGATTACATCCAGGTGTCTGTTTTCTTTTTATTTATTTTATCCCACATGGAGGAAACGAGCTCAGGCCTTTTTTTTCCCGCCTCTGTAGCTTCTCTAAAAACACACCAAAATAAAACACCGTAAAATCTGAGCCACGTGAAGCCAAAGCTGGGGCTTTTATTTTGTTAATATTTTAAATGTGAGTTTATCTATTTTTTTATTTTTTAATGTAGAAAATGTCTCCAGTTTGGGACGGGGGGGGGGGGGGAGGGGGCATTCCCCTTGTTAACACACACACACACACACACACACTCCAAACGTGAAGTGTAGCCCCGTTAAAACGAGCCGCCGCCTCATTACGAGTCAACCCGACAGGGAAACACCGAAACATCCCAGAATAATCCCACAGATTTAACTCTGATCGGTGTGTTCTTCTGCAGAAAACCTCCATTCAACAAAATATAAAATATATTTAGAGCACAGCTGACACACAATTAATCCTGCAGGACAAGAAAAAACAAATAATAACGATAATAATAATAATAATAATAATATGGCAGAATGCACACTGACCTATGTGTAGAGCCAGGAACAGACCGAGGTATCTGTTGGACCAGCTGACTCCCATCCTCTCCATCCTCCGGTCCTCTCCTCACCATCAGAGCTCGGAGTCACTAAGTTGGAGCGTGGCCGCACATTCCCCGCAAAACACCCGCAAAACGGCTACATCCAGCGGGCCCGGGTCCTCCTGCTCCTCCTCCTGGTCTTCCTCCTGGTCTTCCTCCTGGTCTTCCTCCTCCTGGTCTTCTTCCTGCTCTGTTCTTTCCTCCGTCTTCCTGCGTCGTGTCGGCTCTGCGCTTCCTGCCGGTTTTACGCGTCTGGAGAGGAAAAAGAAAAGAGAGAGAGAGGAAGCCCCTCCTCTCTCTCTCTCTCTCTCTCTCTCCCTCCCTCTCTCTCTCATCATCCATCTAATTTTTATCAACATATTTCGATTAATAACTGATTTATTCGAATCTCCAGCTGATGTTATTTTCGATGGTTTCATTGATTTTCCGTCGGCGGCAGCAGAAAGCTGGAGCCTTCCTAAAAACTGAAAAACATCAGCTTTAAAAATCAAAGACGTAATTTAGATTTTAAATCAAAGTGTGAAAATAACATTTAATAATTTGAAGAATTTCTATTTTTAATTTGTTGATGGCCAAAAGATGCTTTTTTCATTTAAATAATGAAGAAAGGTTCAGATTTCAGGCCTGACATCAGAAAAATCAGTTTTTATTATTTTAGCAGATTTAAAAACATAAATGAATCTTTAAATTCTGCATCACAGTTTAAGGCCTTCACCTGTCGGCCTGTCGGTGGCCCTGGGCCGCACTGGAACCAGATTGTTGACGTCAGAGTGGTGATGTCATCAGGGAGTGGGCGGAGTTGACGTCTGACAGGTTTAGTGTTGGAGCTTTTGGAAATCCGGGCCCAGGTGACGCAGCAGTGGCCGTTCCCTCCTGACTGACCTTTGACCTTTTGAGGTCAGTTTAAAACCAGAAGTCAAACCGGACGTTTGTGTTGATCCGACTTCGGGTTTCTAACCTCTGAACGCAGTGAGTCTGCCGCTGGGCCTCAGGGTCAGGGAGTCCTGGTCTGGACTGGACTCAGGTCTACTCCTGATGTCTGAGATCGGCACCTTAACATAGGCAGAGCTGACCTGCTCCGGACTCTACCCTGATTGGGTGGTACAGTCTGTCAGTCACACAGTGGCCCCGCCCCCTAGCCCATCCCCTGCCTTTTGGTCTGGTCACACAACACAGACACACAAAAAGAGGACTATGATTGTGTGAATGTAAAAGTATGAATGGAAGTGAAGGAGGGTTGTGTGACGTATGAGAGCTCACACAAAATAACACAAAACGCACACACCCAGCAGGACTTACCTCACAACACAATGGTGTGTGTCTGTGTGTGTGTGTGTGTGTGTGAGAGGATGAAACAGAAGATGTGGGGGATCTTCTCCTCCGGCTGCTGACGTCAGCTGAATGTGAAACAAACCGACTCTGCTGCTGCTGCATATTAACACAGATGTTTCCCCGAGGCGATGCAGCGCTGCAGCAGGACACACACAGACACACACACACACAATAATTGGGTCCCCAGACAGTTTCAAACTGATTCAAATCTGAAAAATTTAACTGCTGGACAGACACTAAATGGCTGCCTGTGTGTGTCTGTGTGTGTGTTCTGACTTTAAGTTTGACCTTCAGACACACTCCATCCTCCTGTCGTCCAATCAGAAGTGGACACAGGCAGACGGCCTCCTCACCTGCTGCCCCAGTTCTGCCCCGGGGGCATCACTCACTGCTCCCTGCTGGCCCACATGGGTAACTACAGCCCCGTCACACACACTCCATCCTGCTGCCCCCAATCTGGATTAATCCGCCACAGAAAATAGTCCCTGACAGAGGCTGTGTGTCCTGTACTTCCTGTTTGTCGGCAGAGCCTGAGCCCCCTCCGGTCCTGGATCCTGGACCGGGGGGGGGGGCTGTACAGGTTCGACAGACCTCTTTGTGTGGGGTCATTAAATCGTCTTCCCAGCTTCACTGAGTTCAGGGTTCAGGTTTCACTGATCGCTCTGGGACCTGGTCTGAAGAGGACGTCTCAGACCTGGGGGGTTCAGCCACATGGGTCTTTTTGATGGATCGGGGATGACATCACAGCACAGCAGCAAATTCTTCAATGGGAGTGTGTGTCTGTGTGTGTGTGTGTGTGTGCTGCAGCATCATTTGTTGTCATCGCCTCAGTTTGTTCTTTTCTCGTTAAGTCGGTGGCGCCATCTGCTGGTTGTAACAGACAGCAGCAGTAAACCAGATGAGGGTCATTTAAACAGGTGATGACCTTTGACCTCTGACCCCGGCTGCTCCGTCTCTATTAATTTATGTCAAGAAGTAAAACTGTTAATGTGACAAAGATTGAAGACATATTTGTCTCAGTTAGATATCATCATCATATCTTTCAGTAATATGTTTAACTTAATTACATTTGTATGTGAGAAAGCTTAAAAAGTGACTTTTTGAACGTCGTTTGTAGCGTGGTGATAAAACTGCACACAGTGTGACTGCGCCTGTGACTCTGCTGGGTATTCACTCGTAGTCCAGAGGTGGCGATGCCGTTTGTTCTGCGTCTCGGAGACGCTCGACTCGTCTCTGGGCCGAACTTCGGAGGACAAAAGGAGAGTCGTTCGGTTTGAGGCCTCCTGGTGTTTCTCCTTCACCGTGACCTCCATCTTTGCTCTCTGTGTCTCGGCCGGAGATGATTTTTATTCTGCTGCAAACTGCTCCACTTATTTTCTTTCTTTTCTTTTTACAAACTAGAAGAGCCAAAGTTCACAGCTGATCTTCACCTGACAGACTTTTCCTCCTGCTGCTTCTCCGTCTGATTAATTCAAGGAAAGTTGTTGTTGCAACATTTTTCATGATTATTTCATGTAACTTTATTTAAACTGAGATGATAACAGCGTCAGTGGAGATCAGAGTGACCTTCTGCTCTCACTTCCTCTTCTTCTCCTTCTTCATTCTCCATGTCAGAGACAAGTTAACCTGCACATGTTGAACATTTACCCTCTTTTTCATCATCTCCACTTAATCAGCCGATTCTCTCTGACGTTTCCTTATTTTCCTGATAAAAACTGTGTAAAGCAGAATAACCAAAGAAAAGTTCCTCTCATGTGTTTGTGTTGTTCTGGAGCTGATCTGAAGTTTCTATCTTTATCTGATCAGGAGTTCTGCTCATTAATGATGAAACATCAGCTCTAAATATCTGATTGTCTTTATTCTGTCAACACAATAAACTCATAAACATACAGGACTGATCCAGAGACACTCTGATTGGCTGTGACATCACCCACCGGAGCCAATAGGAGCGTCCGACGTAGAGACGTGACTCTAGACGTCACTATCGAAGATGGAGGGTTTGTCCATCTCCTCTGTTCTCTCTTCACGTCTTATTCTTTTATTGGTCATTTTTTCTTCTGTCTGTCTTTTGGACGCTGTGTTTTTGCGGACAGCCTCCTTCGTCTTGTCCCTTCCTGTCCTCCTGTCCGTCCTGTCCATCTGTCTGAGAACAGATCTGCTGACAGACCATAATGACCCTGATGAGTCAGGCAGATTAGGGGTGAGAGATGGAGACTTGTCCTCTGGGAGGACAAATCAGCCTGAAACCTGAACACTTCGGTTTCCTTCTGACTGGCCGTCTGCCCAGATCTGCAGAAAAACACCTCCGACGTTTCATCATGTCGTGTGCTGACGGATGAGACGTCCCAGCAGAGCAGAGCGACGGCTGCACGCCACCATGGCGTCCATATTCAGTGTCTGAGGAGACGCTGTTCACCGCCATGTTTGTTTTTGTTCGGAGCATTAACATAATTCAGCGTTTTCCACGTCCTCAGGATCAGTTCTGATGAGTCTTTTGGTAGGAAGTTGACCATCTGACCGATCAGCTGCAGGTCGGAGGAAACGCTCCTCCATGCAAAAATATGAAATAACATCGAACTGCTCGACTTCACACAAACTCAGGAGGTCTCTATTCCACTTTTTATTTTTTATTCTTTGATGTAAACTTCAACCTCTGCAGAGGAAAAATGAAATAAATGAACTTCAGACAGAAAAAGACATAAAATACTTTTCTTCACTGAACGTCTCCAGATCTCCAACCTGTCCGGGTTTCCAGGAATATTGTGCTTTTATTAATTTAACAACACGTGTAATAATCCTGCATTAATCTGAATTAATATCATTTTTTTATTTATTGGTAAATATTTCTTTTGTCTGAAGTGTAAAAGTGAAACTCAGCAGAAATCAGCGTGTTTCTCCATCAGTCAGCTGTTTGTTGTAAACATTGTGACATCGACGTGTCGCAACTTGGTTTGTTGGGTCAAGGTCACCTTCACACACACAGACTGGTATCATCCATTTAACTGAACATCCTGAGCTTTGACCAAAAACAGATCAAACTGTTCAAATCAAATTCTGATTCAGAAACTTTAAGTAGATAATTAAATTTCTATCCATAAACTTAATAAAAGTTAAAGATAAAAGTTGTGTGTTTATTGGTAACAAAGAAATTTAATAAAACTATTATAATAATAAGCTGTTAATGTTGGAGAAGAAAGTATGAATGGTCCTGTGTGTGTGTGTGTGTGTGTGTGTGTGTGCGTGAAAGAGGAAGTAGTGTGTGTATATAAACTGGTGTTCAAGTCGATCTGATCATCTGAGACTCGACAGACAAACTTCAGGTTTCCATCTTCGCGGTGAGACTTCCTGTAATTTTCCTTTTTCGTTCACTGCTGTTGATTTATTGCAGATTAATGTTTCCACTGTTCTTTAAGGAGATCAACATCTCACATTTATTCCAAAAGTGTTTTCAAATCATTTAAATTTATTTGTCATCTTTACATTTTTTTTCGATTCAGTTTTTGTTAAAATCTCTTTTTTGTTGTTTCAGTTTTTTCTGTATCAAACATGTTAAAGGTGACTTTAGTTATTTCACATAAATGTTCAACTATCTGTGTTTTTTTATTTTTGCTTTTCTTTTTCTCTGCAGTGAGCATCATGTCTGATCCAGCCAGGAACCCAAACTCCTACAGGGGGCGCTATCCTCAGCCGGTACACCTTCAGCAGAAACACGACGCTCTTTACCTCAAACTGAAATATTTGGTTATTCTGTGATTCTTTTATCATCTTCAGGTGCCGACCTCCAACCTCACAGCCGAGGAAGATGATTATCCAGAATACGAGCCTTTTGATGAAGGTGCAGACTCAGAGGCCACGCCCAGAACTACACCTGGTGCAGGTAAGAAAAAAAAAGTGCTGCTGATGATAAAACTATAAATACATTTGTATGCTGAATGGGTACGTTTTCACCCCCCGGCCCCCCCCCGGCCCCCCAGGCTCTCTGTCGGTGCAGCAGGTCGACATGTGTCTGCAGATGAACAAACAGACTCACTACACGACGGCCTACGACATCAACAACCTGGTGGTTCGACGAGGCCTTCAGTTCGTCGTCAAGGTCACCTTCAACCAGGCGCCGGCCGAAGGAGACGAATTCCAGCTCAACTTCCTGATCGGTGAGTTTGAATCTGTGTTCTAAAATCTGACACGTCAGTCAGAAGAAGACTTCGTTTTCTAATTGGATCGAAAAGTAGAATAAATAAATCAAAAAAATACTGACAGAAATACAGAAACAGTTCAGATCACTTGAGTGTTCATTCTGTTTTAATGATTTATTTCTCACTTTAAAACAGATAAATGTCTGATTTCAAAACACAAACACAGAAATATGGTTTTTCTGTTTAACGGGAAAAAAGATTTCTGAAATATGAAATGTTTATTAAAACACATTTTAACTTGGCCTGGGGGGCGTGGCCTGTGTCACTGAGCGTGCTGATTGGCTACAGCTCACCTGAGACCACCAATTAAATGATTCCCTCCAAAACTAATTAGCTGCTGAAGAGACATTTGTGACCGTCGGTTCGTTAGACAGCAACACATTCAATTAACGGACTGATTAGGACGCACACATCAGAGCCGCTGTGACAGATGTTCACAGCTGCATCTGGAAACACAACACGCACACACACACACACACACACATCTGTCTCATTCACTTTCTAATCTCCTATTATTTTACTGAAATGTTTTTATTTCCCTGCAAACACACAGACACACAAACACACAGACACACAGACACACAGAGACACAGACACACAAACACACAAACACACAGACACACAAACACACAAACACACAGACACACAGACACACAAACACACAGACACACAGACACACAGACACACAAACACACAAACACACAGACACACAGAGACACAAACACACAGACACACAAACACACAGAGACACAAACACACAAACACACAGACACACAGAGACACAAACAGACTAACAGAATGAAACAAACTGAAATAATGGAAATAAACATCAACACAAAAAAGAACCTAAAGACACACAAACACTAATTTCTCCTCCATCTCCTCTCCTTGTCTCCTCTCCTTGTCTCCTCTCTTTGTCTCCTCTCCCTGTCTCCCTTCCTTGTCTCCTCTTCTTGTCTCCTCTCCTTGTCTCCTCTCCTTGTCTCCTCTCTTTGTCTCCTCTCCTTGTCTCCTCTCCTTGTCTCCTCTCTTTGTCTCCTCTCCTTGTCTCCTCTTCTTGTCTCCTCTCCTTGTCTCCTCTCCTTGTCTCCTCTCTTTGTCTCCTCTCCTTGTCTCCTCTCCTTGTCTCCTCTCTTTGTCTCCTCTCCCTGTCTCCCTTCCTTGTCTCCTCTTCTTGTCTCCTCTCCTTGTCTCCTCTCCTTGTCTCCTCTCTTTGTCTCCTCTCCTTGTCTCCTCTCCTTGTCTCCTCTCTTTGTCTCCTCTCCCTGTCTCCCTTCCTTGTCTCCTCTTCTTGTCTCCTCTCCTTGTCTCCTCTCCTTGTCTCCTCTCTTTGTCTCCTCTCTTTGTCTCCTCTCCTTGTCTCCTCTCCCTGTCTCCTCTCCCTGTCTCCTCTCCCTGTCTCCTCTCCTTGTCTCCTCTCCTTGTCTCCTCTCTTTGTCTCCTCTCTTTGTCTCCTCTCCTTGTCTCCTCTCCTTGTCTCCTCTCTTTGTCTCCTCTCCCTGTCTCCTCTCTTTGTCTCCTCTCCTTGTCTCCTCTCCTTGTCTCCTCTCTTTGTCTCCTCTCCCTGTCTCCCTTCCTTGTCTCCTCTTCTTGTCTCCTCTCCTTGTCTCCTCTCCTTGTCTCCTCTCCTTGTCTCCTCTCCTTGTCTCCTCTCTTTGTCTCCTCTCCTTGTCTCCTCTCCTTGTCTCCTCTCTTTGTCTCCTCTCCCTGTCTCCCTTCCTTGTCTCCTCTTCTTGTCTCCTCTCCTTGTCTCCTCTCCTTGTCTCCTCTCTTTGTCTCCTCTCCTTGTCTCCTCTCCTTGTCTCCTCTCTTTGTCTCCTCTCCCTGTCTCCTCTCCTTGTCTCCTCTCCCTGTCTCCTCTCCCTGTCTCCTCTCCCTGTCTCCTCTCCTTGTCTCCTCTCCCTGTCTCCTCTCCCTGTCTCCTCTCCTTGTCTCCTCTCCTTGTCTCCTCTCTTTGTCTCCTCTCCCTGTCTCCTCTCCCTGTCTCCTCTCCTTGTCTCCTCTCTTTGTCTCCTCTCCCTGTCTCCTCTCCTTGTCTCCTCTCCCTGTCTCCCTTCCTTGTCTCCTCTCCTTGTCTCCTCTCCTTGTCTCCTCTCCTTGCCTCCTCTCCTTGTCTCCTCTCCTTGTCTCCTCTCCTTGTCTCCTCTTCTTGCCTCCTCTTCTTGTCTCCTCTCCCTGTCTCCCTTCCTTGTCTCCTCTCCTTGTCTCCTCTCCTTGTCTCCTCTTCTTGTCTCCTCTCCTTGTCTCCTCTCCCTGTCTCCTCTCCCTGTCTCCTCTCCTTGTCTCCTCTCCCTGTCTCCTCTCCCTGTCTCCTCTCCTTGTCTCCTCTCCTTGTCTCCTCTTCTTGTCTCCTCTCCTTGTCTCCTCTCCCTGTCTCCTCTCCTTGTCTCCTCTTCTTGTCTCCTCTCCTTGTCTCCTCTCCTTGCCTCCTCTCCTTGTCTCCTCTCCCTGTCTCCTCTCCTTGCCTCCTCTCCTTGTCTCCTCTTCTTGTCTCCTCTCCTTGCCTCCTCTCCCTGTCTCCCTTCCTTGTCTCCTCTCCTTGTCTCCTCTCCTTGCCTCCTCTCCTTGTCTCCTCTCCTTGTCTCCTCTCCTTGTCTCCTCTTCTTGCCTCCTCTTCTTGTCTCCTCTCCCTGTCTCCCTTCCTTGTCTCCTCTCCTTGTCTCCTCTCCCTGTCTCCTCTCCCTGTCTCCTCTCCTTGTCTCCTCTCCCTGTCTCCTCTCCCTGTCTCCTCTCCTTGTCTCCTCTCCTTGTCTCCTCTCCTTGCCTCCTCTCCTTGTCTCCTCTTCTTGTCTCCTCTCCCTGTCTCCTCTCCTTGCCTCCTCTCCTTGCCTCCTCTCCTTGTCTCCTCTCCCTGTCTCCTCTTCTTGTCTCCTCTCCTTGCCTCCTCTCCTTGTCTCCTCTTCTTGTCTCCTCTCCTTGCCTCCTCTCCTTGTCTCCTCTTCTTGTCTCCTCTCCTTGCCTCCTCTCCTTGTCTCCTCTCCTTGTCTCCTCTCCTTGCCCCCCCCTCCAGGCTCCAGCCCCAGTGCCAGTAAGGGCTCTGAGGTCGTGGTGACGTTCGGGTCCCCGTCAGGGCGGCTTGTGGTCGGGTCAGATCCTGGAGTCACTCGATCAGACTCTGACTCTGGGCGTCACGCCGTCACCTGACGCCATCGTGGGGAAGTATCGCACGTTCGTGAGCATCGCGGCGTCCGGCGGCATGCAGAGGACCAAGAGGGACCCGAGCACCGACCTGTACCTGCTCTTCAACGCCTGGTGTCCAGGTACCACCTGCCCCGCCTCCTACTGCCCCCGCCTCCTACTGCCCCCTGCTCTTACTGCCCCCACCTCCTACTGCCCCCTACTCTTACTGCCCCGCCTCCTACTGCCTCCGCCTCCTACTGCCCCCTACTCCTACTGCCCCCTACTCTTACTGCCCCCTGCTCTTACTGCCCCCTACTCCTACTGCCCCCGCCTCCTACTGCCCCCTGCTCTTACTGCCCCCACCTCCTACTGCCCCCTACTCTTACTGCCCCGCCTCCTACTGCCTCCACCTCCTACTGCCCCGCCTCCTACTGCCCCCGCCTCCTACTGCCCCCATCTCTTACTGCCCCCGCCTCCTACTGCCTCCACCTACTACTGCCTCCACCTCCTACTGCCCCCCGCCTCCTACTGCCTCCACCTCCTACTGCCTCCGCCTCCTACTGCCCCTGCCTCCTACTGCCTCCGCCTCCTACTGCCCCCGCCTCCTACTGCCTCCACCTCCTACTGCCCCTGCCTCCTACTGCCTCCGCCTCCTACTGCCCCCCGCCTCCTACTGCCTCCGCCTCCTACTTGCCCCTGCCTCCTACTGCCTCCGCCTCCTACTGCCCCCCGCCTCCTACTGCCTCCACCTCCTACTGCCCCCGCCTCCTACTGCCCCCATCTCTTACTGCCCCCGCCTCCTACTGCCTCCACCTACTACTGCCTCCACCTGCTACTGCCCCCGCCTCCTACTGCCCCCACCTCTTACTGCCTCCACCTCCTACTGCCCCCCGCCTCCTACTGCCTCCACCTACTACTGCCTCCACCTCCTACTGCCTCCACCTCCTACTGCCCCCACCTCCTACTGCCCCCACCTCCTACTGCCTCCACCTCCTACTGCCCCCACCTCTTACTGCCTCCACCTCCTACTGCCCCCCGCCTCCTACTGCCTCCACCTACTACTGCCTCCACCTCCTACTGCCTCCACCTCCTACTGCCCCCACCTCCTACTGCCTCCACCTCCTACTGCCTCCACCTCCTACTGCCCCCACCTCCTACTGCCCCTGCCTCCTACTGCCCCTGCCTCCTACTGCCCCCGCCTCCTACTGCCTCCACCTCCTACTGCCCCTGCCTCCTACTGCCTCCACCTCCTACTGCCTCCACCTCCTACTGCCCCTGCCTCCTACTGCCCCCTGCCTCCTACTGCCCCCGCCTCTTACTGCCTCCACCTCCTACTGCCCCCGCCTCCTACTGCCCCTGCCTCCTACTGCCCCCTGGGGGCTGAGGGAAGAACTGTCTGTGTGTCAGAAACAGCAGCTGTGTTTGGTCTCTGCAGAGGATCCGGTCTACCTCCCTGATGAAAGCGAGAAGTCCGAGTACGTCCTGAACGACAACGGTGTGATCTTTCAGGGCTCGGTCGGCGCCATGTCGACCCGCAACTGGATGTATGGACAGGTGCGCACCGAGGAACACGCACAGACGCACACATCATGTCAGAGAGAATGGAGGTAAAGTCTTTTCTCCGTCTGCAGTTTGAAAAGGGCATTTTGGACGCCTGCATCCACATCCTGGATGCGTCTCGGATGCCGATCCATGACCGAGGAAACATCATCAAAGTGGTCAGGAAGGGATCCGCCATGGTGAGGACAGGAGCTGTGGTCTCTGCACCTGATGTTAAATATTGGACATTGAATGAAATGTTTGACTTTCATAAGAATTTCCTCTAAACGTAAAGTCAAAGCTCACATGGAATTCTGGGTAAAAACCCAAATTTAAGGAATTTCAGTGAAGAAAATCCAGAACATTAAATCAAAGTTCCTCCTTCAGAGCTTCTGAAACTCCAGTCCGGGTTTAAGATGTTTGTCCGACCTTCGTGGTCCTCAGCGGATGAACCCTGGTGACGTTGGACTGAGTGTCTCGTGTCCAAAACTCTCAGCAGGACGAGGTCCCTCTTTTTTCGCTGACCTTTGACCTCCGTCTTCCTCTCAGCTTAACTCTCAGGACGATAACGGCGTGATGGTGGGGAACTGGAGTGACGACTTCTCCATGGGAAAGCCCCCCACATCGTGGACGGGCAGCATCCAGATCCTGCTGCAGTACGTCAACACCGGCGTCCCCGTCTGCTACGCCCAGTGCTGGGTCTTCGCCGGAGTCTTCAACACCTGTAAGTCCAGGTCCTGGTGGACCAATGAAGGGGGCGGGGGGGGGGGGCAACACAGACAGTTGGTGTAACGACGGTGTTTTCTGTGATACTTTGTCGATGTGGCGTTCAATCCTCCATCTCTCTGCAGTCCTCCGTTGCCTCGGCATCCCAGCGAGGGTCGTCACCAACTTCTCCTCCGCCCACGACAACACGGGCAACCTGAAGACCGACCTGATCTTCAAGCCGGACGGGTCGCCGGACAAACGCCACACCAGAGACTCCATCTGGTCGGTTTAACTGCTCAGTTAGGATCTAACCCCAAAAAGCCCTGCGAGCATCAGCAGGACACGTTGAGGACTTTTTAACACTTTCACCACAAAAACTGTCCCGTCAAAAAGTTTGACGTCATCTCTGATGTCGGCTGTTTGTTCGAAGTCAAACTCAGATAATATTATTTTTACATTTTCAGTCACATTAATCTGTCCATCACTGCCGACGGGTTTTCTAAAAAGGTGTTCACCCTGCAGGAACTACCACTGCTGGAACGAGGCGTTCATGGTGCGTCCTGACCTTCCTAATGGCTTCGGAGGATGGCAGGTGGTGGACGCCACGCCACAGGAGACCAGCGACGGTAAGACGGACGGTCGGACGGACGGATCAATAAAAAAAGTGGACCGATGGACGATGAGAGACGTCTCTGTGTTTGGTTCCAGGACATTTCCGCTGTGGCCCTGCTTCAGTTTCTGCCATTAAGGAAGGCGTGCTCTGCCACCCGTTCGACCTGGGATTCGTCTTTGCTGAGGTTCAGCTCGTTGTCACATCCAGACTGAGTTTTCTCTCATCGTGCAGTTCAACATTTGGACTTTCATCTGTTTCTAACTCTACTTAACTCTTAACTCTTATTGCTGTAATAATAAACTCACTATCTAACCTGAAAACAGAAAGAACAGAAGACTGGTTTTCTAGTTTTATAGAATTATAGTTATCTCCTGTTATTATAGTTATCAGTGAGCTTCGTCCGTCATCAAAATGTCTGAAGTCTTTTTACTGACTGAGCTCTTCGTCCTCCGTCCAGGTGAACAGTGACGTGGTTTTCTCGAAGCGGGATCGTTTCGGGACTCTGACTCCCTTCAGGGTGGATAAGACTCATATTGGACAGGCTATTTACACCAAAGCTGTCGGTGGCTCGTCACCTGTGGACGTCACACACACCTACAAGTATCCTGAAGGTAACACACACACACACACACACACACACACACACACACAACTTCCAAAGTGAGCCAACAATGTGAAGAAGAGCCATGTGGAGCTGGTGGGACTTTAGACCGGCCCTTCATCCACAGGAAGTGCAGAGGACGAGAGGACGATGGCTCGGGCCGAGGAATATGGCTGTTCCAGGGATCACTCTGAGCTGCCCGACCCCCAGCTGACCATCAACATCTCTACTGGACAGGTAACAGCCGGGTTGGAAAAATAAAACAACTACAGCTTCATACTTTTATTAGAATAAACGTAGTTCATTTCATGTAATAAGAAATCCAAAAGCAGCGACAGGTCCTGCTGGGTGGACGTTAGCATGGCGTGGTGTGTTCACTGGCCAGTTTAGCTTTCTGCTGCTAACATGCCACCTTTTAAATGAACGGCTGGCGTTAGCCGCACCAGGACTGATCCTGAGTCATCTGAGACCGTAAGCATCAAACATCGTACGAAACCAAACGTCAGGCGTCTGAATCGAAATTAATCCGAAACTCTGAGACGTACCCCGTTGTCTTTAATCCATCCATCCTTTTCCTCCAGGACGTTCCCGCCTTTTTAAGTTACCTTTGAATACCTGATAGATGTGGCGCTCTGTTCCTGCTCACACAGTTTCTAGTATAAAATATAAAATTAGCATTTTGGTTGATGGAGTAGTTCATGAACACCACCAAACTCTCTTAGTGTCTTCTAGCTGCTGTAAAAATTCAGATTTTTGACGTAAAGCTGAGTCTCAGCAGCTGCTCCATGATGGAGGTCATCATGGAGTCACCCCCCCACCTGTCCTCCCTCCATCCCAGCTGCCGTGCCTGCTGGGTCAAGACGTGAACCTGATGGTGGAGTTCCACAACAGCAGTGAATTCCCCCAGACCATCCACGCCCACATGTCGGCGTCTGTCGTCTTCTACACCGGAGTCACAGCCAGTCAGTTCAAGGATCAGGACTTCGTGGTCTTGGTGCAGCCCTATCAGAGTGAGCGCCCGCCCCCTGACGTCGGATTGTCTGAGCTCCGTGATGGCCTCGGTGCAAAAAGTGTGTTTTCCGTGTGTGTGTTGCAGCGGAGCGCGTGCCGTTGAAGATGACGTCTCAGGAGTACACTCCTCACCTGGGCGCTCAACGCTGCCTCCACTGCATCGTGACGGGACAGGCTGACGACCAATCAGTGAGCGCCATCAAGGTGATCGACCTGCAGCCCCCAGGCATCAGCGTGATGGTACGATCACACACACAGAAGATGTAAAGTTCCTCTCATGTGTTTGGGTTGTTCTCCAGCTGATCTGAAGTTTCTGTCTGCTCATTCTTTGGAGCAGTAATGGTGAAAAAGTCTCTAATGTTCTTCTTCTGTGGTTGCAGCTGAGCGGTCAGCCTCAGGTAGGACAGCAGATGTTTGTGACCGTTACCTTCACCAACCTCCTCAGCATCACCCTGTATAATGTGTACGTGGCCCTGGAGGGAGCCGGACTCATCAGCCACAGGAATCGCTTCTACAGGTAACAGCCACGTTTCTGTATTTACACACTTTTGACAAACTGTTGTGTATTTGAACCTGTGTGTGTGTGTGTCTCAGTTCCATCGAGCCTCAGGCCTCCATCTCCTGGACGGAGTCGTTCATCCCTCGGCTCCATGGAGCTCGGGCTGTCCTTGCATTGTTGGACTGCAGCAACCTGAGTCAGGTAATCAACGGCCTGTTAATGTCGTTCATCGTACACAAAACATTTTTTACATAATAACTGAAGCCGTGTTAGCTTCAGTTCATATGAAACGTTTAGCATTTAGCAGCTAAACAACAGACACACTACATTACTCTATAACACTGTCAACATTAGCTTATAGCCTTTCCATGAGGCCTGTCACCAGCTAGCATGTTAGCTTTAACGTGCTAACATATCAAACGCCTTGTTGATTTTGTCTGTATATTGTTTTATTTGTGTATCAAACATTCTTATAATTTCTACAGATGAATAGCATTCAGAAGCTAACTGTTAGCTGTTAGCTGAACCACGATCAGTTCGTCTGCTGACATTCAGGTGTGTCTTTTCAGGTGTGGGGAGTTGGTGAAGTCGTCATCTCACCCTGAGATGATTGGTCCACAGAGAGGTGTCCCCCATTCCCTCAACATTTCCTCCAATCACAGCAGCTTCAAACTAAAATGGGCGGAGCCAATAACAAGCACAACTTACTTTCTAATTGATTTGTTTTCTTGAATTAAATCCAGACGTGTATTGATCTTGGTAGACTCCAATACTGCAGGTCTCCCTGTTCAGCTTTTATGAGCAGTAGCAGTTTAAAATGTGATGAAAAGTTCATAAAACACGAGAATGCCATTGGAACCATTCATGTAACAATAAAAATGAAATAATAGATCGAGCTAAAACATTCCAGGCCCCCGAACGAGCTTACACTGTGGAATATTTACATGATGGCAATTAAAGCTGATTGAAGGTTTTAGTTTCCAGACAGGATGTCCACACACTTTAGAATAATAAAACAGAGCTGTAATCACTTCGGATCTGTTTTAATTAAATACGAGTCAACATGAATTATTAATCGACCACAAAACCTGCCAATCAATAAACGCCTTCGGTGAGGAGACCAAGCAGCTTCAGAGCGGCTGATTCCATATCTTCATTTTTATATCATCTCTAAAATCATTTTTCATTTCAGCTCTTCTGTGATTTTACCTTCAATAACCTGTTAACCTGTTATTAACAATAAAAGCACATTCAAAAGCACAGAAGGTGTCCGATTGTTATTCACCATCCATCTATCATCTGTCTCATACCCTTCTTAACTTCACTTATTAAATAATTATAGTAGTTATATTCAGTAACTGATGAGCTGTTACCTGATACCCCCACCCCCCCACCCCCCATGTGATAGTTGTGTTATATTAAACAGGTGAAGATTCAGAGGAGGTGGTTGGACCTTCGGACTAACACTGACCTCTGCTCTGTTTGTGCGTCTGTTATGTAATCAGTACAACAATCTGCCCAGCAGGTGGAGCCACCAGCCTTTTTCTGCCCCCCCGAACAGCTTTGACCCCCCCCATCACCATCATCATCATCATCACTACTCTGTTGCCACCATCAGTGGAGATTCAACTTCCTGTTCCTTTATCATCTTTTTTTTTTGGTAAGTAATAATTAATGATTTAAAATATTAATTAAAGTTTCGGCCTCAGTAAGATTTTTATCTGATTAAATAAAGAGAAGAAGGATCGTGGGGGGCAAATGGGGTTTTTAATTCTGATAAATTCCTATAAACAACAACGGGGCATCTATCTGTCTGACCTGCTTCTTTAAAAACATAAAGAGAGTTGAACTAATAATGAAAACAATCATTTAAAGCTGAATTCACCAACACGGCAGACTTTCAGCTGTGACAGCGTAAAGATGGTTTTCTTCATTTGGACTCATCCAACTCACTGCAGTACGGTGTTGTGTTGCTTCTGTGTGTTTGTGATGGTGTTGAGGTGCTGACAGTGTGCGACAGTCTCACCTCCGTTAATATTAGACACAGGTCACTTCTGTTATCTGACAGTGGAGGTGGAGAGAGCTCCACTTTACATCTCTCTCTCTCTCTCAGGATGAAGGATGGACGATCAGACTGTTTTTGGTGTGACCCCCCCCCCCCCCTTTCTACCATGGCATCAGGTCAGTCGTTGTCAAGGTAACCGTATCGTACATGTCAGCATCACAAAACTGGTTGGTCCAGATACCACATCAGTATGACAGACACACACAGACACACACATTGGCAGCACTTGCTCCAACAACACTGGGAGTTACACCACACACACACACACGTCTGTTTTACAGCACTTGAGAGGACCGTGACAGCAACCATCGAATGAAGGCCTAAAACCAAACACTCAGTCAGGCCTGACAGAGAAGTGGGGACAAAACAGTAAAGTTTATTTCACCTCCACCAACTGTCACCCATTGGTTATCTGTGCAGTCTGTCAGTCACACAGTAGCCCCGCCCCCTAACCCCTCCCCTCCCCTCCTTCCTGGTCTGTTCACCTCTAAATGGAGCATCATTTAAAAAATGAACATCATGTTGTGTTGAAGACTTGACAGTACAGACTCAACTTTTCTTTGGTTATTCTGCTTCAGGAAAAGAAGGAAACATTCAGAGTGTGTTTTTAGTTAGTTCAGAGAACAAAGTCTGAACTGATCAGACAGAATCAGATGATTCTGAGGAGGCTTTAACTTCATTAGTTAAAAAAGCAGAAACGCTCCTCTCAGGTTCTATAAAAGTCTGAACTTTCAGCTGTGATGGTTGAAGTTCCCAGTGGACGGAGCTGAAGTTTGAACCTTGTCCACAGCTCCGGTTGAGCAGGGCAGGCCTCAGGCTGCAAGGCAAACAACTGTTACCTACAAATCATCCGTCACTATTGGAAACCGGTTTTTCTCCCGCTCCTCGCTCCCTCCCCCCATCCTCCCTCCTCCTGCAGCTCAGACTTCAGAGCACATGTCTCAGCTGCATCTTTTTCAATTTTCAGCACTTTCTGTGCAGCAGAAAAGAAAGCAGACGGGCGGCGACGTGCACAGGAGACGAACGTGCACATGTGTTTTTGAAGCTGGAAACAGTGTGAGACGACGGAGCAGCATGTGCTTGTCATCCCCCACACTGCCGACAGGTGTTGGCTTCATGTGACTGCCTGCCTGCCTGCCTGTCCGGACAACGCTCCAATGAAGAAGGAGGAGGAGGAGGAGGAGAGGGGGAGGAAGAGGAGGAGGAGGAGTGTGTAAAGTTTCATCAACAACAACTGTGTCAGCTCTCTCCGTGTTGGGAAACCCTCTGGCTCTGCTTCTCCTCTCTGGTGGAGACTAGTTTGAGTTTGGGGATGCCTCTCCTCCTCCTCCTCCTGCTCTCCGCTGGATGAATGGATGAATCCACCCTTTTGTTGGCGATGGTTTGTTCCTTGGCAACAGCTCCATGGTTACAGTCCAATAAATAACATCACACTCTCTCTTCTGCGTCTCTGGTTTTCAGGCCGGGATGCATGAGGAGAGGTGAGCTTTTCTTTTTTTTTTAATCCTTTGACGCATCACAAGTTGCACAAATGAAAACACAAATGATTAGTCAGACTAAACTTTGTTGTTGTCTTAAAGTTGAGTCTGTGAAGAGTTTAATGTCCCTCTGCACATTTCATCCCCGACACCGACCGAGCAGAACCGGAACAAACATTTAGTGCAAAAAGTTTTTAAATGAGCTTTAACTTTCTAGTTGACGCGAAGAACAAACATCAAAGAAAAGAAATTAAAAACAGGTCATGTAGTTTAAAACTTTATTTAAACTGCAGCAACAAACAGGTTTTGATGACAGATACAACTGTGGCAATATTATTTTTCTCTTAATCTCATTTAATGGATGTCCTTGGTGAGTCACAACAGTTGATTTATTTCATTAAAAACTATAAAATGACTCATGTTGGATCAAACAGGAAAGGCCAAAGGGTCAGCTCTTGGATCATGAACTCACTGGGGTTCATCTTCTGAGGACCCTGAATGTCTGTATGAGTTTTCAGTAAACACTTTATAGTAAAAACTATTTAGTGTTCAACTTCCCTAAAACAGACGTTGGCTGTCCGAGACAATAAAGGCAGTGTCGGCTAATCCACATGTGAAGGTAACAAGGTCATGTTAATGTTGGTGAATGACCTCAGAGGCTCTGACTGGTGTGTGTGTGTGTGTGTGTGTGTGTGTGTGTCTGTGTGTGTCGGGGGTGGGCTCGTTGTATCTCAATACATTCATTTGAATTGAAAAGTGGCCAGTTAAGATGAACGGCAGTGATTGGATTAGTGATGTAAGACTGTTAGCGGCTTTCCTGGCTCAGTGTGTGTTTGTGTTTGTGCGCTCTACAGTTGTGTGGACACGTTTCCACTCAGAACCATCATTGTGAGAACCGTTGGGTCTAATGGGCTGATACACTCAGTGGTTGGTTCCTCCGTTCTTCACGTCACCGATCCAGCGGATGTTTGACGGTTTTGTCTTTGATTCTGCTCCACGTGGACACAACGGCGTCACAACTCATAATTCAGCTGCCATCCCTTTGCCAAATTTAGATCGTATGACATTTTATATTGGTAACAGAACTGCAGGCCAACGTTATAAATGAAAGGTCATGCTATCTATAACTGTAACACTCCAGCCTGAGACAGCAGCTCAAGAACTGGACTAATTTCATCATCACTGTTTACTGTTATTATTAGTATTTATAATTAACCATTAACATCACTAATAATGAGCTGCTTCAGTTAGCTGGTCTGTTAGAAGGGTGTTTATTGTCCATCCTTTGGTCCAGTTCTGTGTCTGTTTTAAGGAAACACGATAAGTTGACTTAAGTTGGTGACACAGTGAGGCTGTTCTGTCCAGCCGGGTTTGATCTGGGCCTTTATTTGTGATGGTTATGGTGGCGCTAACACGTGGGGGTGTGGTCTGTGAATCTCCAGCAGTGATTGGGTGTTTCAGCTCTGTTGCCTCTATGTCATCTGTCAACAGTACACACTGTTTCTATCAGAGTCCTCCCCTCAGTTTGAACCAGCAGTCCGAGAACTGACGGGGTTATACTGTGTTCTTCCTTAATGTTGGTGTGTTCCTAAAGTTGTGACTTTTAAAAAGTTTCCTCATCTAATCGGGGAGAGAAGCTCAGAAAACAAGAACTAACTAAAAACACACCCTGAATGTTTTCTTCTTTTCCAAAGAAAAGTTCCTCTCATGTGTTTGTGTTGTTCTACAGCTGATCTGAAGTCTTTTATCTTTAATCAGTCAGAGTCAGACTGATCCAGATCTGAACTAACTTCCTTCATCAGTTTATCTCTGAAGTTAGTTTCAGCTTGGACAGGTCAGCTGATTCTGCAGTTTAAGGAGGAAACAGGAGGAACCATCAGAGAGCAATAAAAACTCTGAAGATTTTATTATGTTTGGAAAGACATTCACCTTTGAGCTCTGTGTTTGGTCTCCTCCAGCTCCAGAACAAATCATCTGACTCTTTAGTCCAACTCCGTAAAGAAAAAGGTTCAGATGGAATTTCTCTACTTTCCAGTTCAGAGATGGTTCTTCTCTGCTTTCCTTTTTCGAGCGTTGAGACATTGTTAAGGTTTGAGGACTTCATTGTTTGACTTCTGTTTGAAGGTTTTAAAGGTTCATCTGAACTAAAGCGTCAGGTGGAGTTTCTGGTGTGTCAACAAAAACATTTCTGAAAAGTAATGATTCCAGAACACAAAGAGGCTTCTAAACAAAAGTGAACTCATGCTTTGGAGTTATTTACCCACAAATCAAACTGCCGGTTACACCCAAATCCTCCCATCAGGCCTCCCCCCTTCCTCCTCCTCCTTCATCATCATCAGCAGCAACAGGCCGAACCAGCCCGACACAGATGGAGAGGCTCTTCCTGCTCTGCTGCAGCCGCCCGCTGGGGAGGAGGAGGGGTGTGATGGGAGGAGAGATGCCTATGTGCTCCTCTATCCAGCAGGGGATGATGGGAGGAGGGGAAGGGGGAGGGGAGGATGGGGAGGTGGGGTCTGTATCTGGAGATGGAGGGCTGGCAGGAATGTGGGAGAGGAACTCGCCGAGCAGCGAGCGAGGAGTCGGGCTGCTCACACTAAATTTAACAATGAAAGTCAGAGAGGGTTTAAATTTAGTTCCCAGCTTCAGTTTGAGTCCGAGCTGAGAGCTCTCACACACACAGACACACACAAACACACAAACCACTCCACATCCTCATCACTGCTGCACATCAACAAGTGTCAAGTTCTTTAGAGGAAGTCTAGCTTTTCGGTTCGGAGAGCATCAGGATTAAAGCTGAAGGTGGAAGTGCTTTTACTCTGAAGACGTTCCCTGCTGACATTTCCTGTCTTCAAACAGAAGTTCTGATTGGACTGTTGGACTTTGTTCTACTTTAAAAGCTCCACATTACAAACATCCTGATAGATGTGACACTTCCTGTTAAAGTCCACCTAAATAACCTGAATCAAATAAATTATTTTTCATGTAGCACTGACACTTTGCCCCCCCCCCCTCACCTTTAAACAGGCTGACTGTGGGCATCCCTCCGCTGTCCAAATCCCGCGATATGTCCGCCTGACGGCCGCTCTTCTCCGGCTGAATCCTCGCGATAGGTGCGGCAGCTGCTGGAGAGGGGAAGCTGCTTCAAAAACTCAACTTTAAGCATTAAAATCAGGTTTTTATCCAAAAACAGGCCGACACAAACTAAAGGCAGGGCCGGGCAGGGAGGGGGGGGGGGCGCTGACGGGTGGGGCTTTTACTGTGGAGAAAGATAAAGACTTTTTTTTTGCGTAAATGAAGAAGATTTGTTGCGCAAAATAAAAAGTGACTAACGGAAGAAACGCGTTTAGATGCGATTATCGTTATTTGCTCTTCCTCCATCACGGTTGGTGATGTGTTCACGGCTCGTTACGGGGGGGTGGGGATGGGTGGGGGGGATGCTTGGTGGCCACGTCCCCTTGGAGACTGAGACAACACGTGATGAGCTTTACTTATCAGGTTTAGAGGGAGAGAGACACCGAGAGACACCGTCAGAGAGAGAGAGAGAGAGAGAGGGAGAGGAATTAGAAACGAAACGACTCTAAAAGTCAAACTTTTTTTTTAACGCGACGTCTCCTTTCTTTCCCCCTTTTTTCCCTCCTTGCTTCCTTTCCTCCGGGAGAGGAGAGGAGGGAGGAAGAGGAGGAGGAGGAGGCAGAGGAGGAGGAGGGGGGAGGGGGGAGGAGGAGAAGCCGGAGTAAAGTTTGTCCAAGTTTGCACATCCCTTCGGAAACGCCATTTTGATTCCTCTCCTCTCCGGAGCGAGTCTGCAGCCTCTCTCTCCCTCTTCCTTTTTTTTTTCCTTCTTCATCCCCCTTTTTCATCCACCATCACCGCCGTTCATCATCATCATCATCACCACCACCAGCACCACCATCATCATCTTGGCCCCCACCGCCGGCAGCACCATCATCATCCTCGCCACGATGTCTCGGCGCAAGCAGCCCAACCCCAACAAAGTCAAGCGTAAGTCTGCTTCTTTTTGTCCGCCTCTCCATCGCTGTTTGTCGGTGTTTTTCTGCCCCCTCCCTCCGTCCGTCGGTCAGCCAGACCGGACCGGGCCGCTCGGTCCGGTCGGCGTCCTCAGCTCGGACACCGACCGGACCCCCCCCCCCCCCCCCCCCCACTATCACCGGGGAGAGTTTGGACTTGTTGTGGCCGTCAAAGTGAAAAGTTGGAGCGGGGATGAGGACTCGGTGAGTCGCCGTTTTCTCTCTTTCTGGTGCTTCCTAGTTTGATGCGCATCCGAGCGGAGGAATTCGGGCCCGGCTGTTCCTCCGGCGGACCCGCTCGGTGCGTCTCCGCTCCTTCTTTTTTGCTTTTTGGGCTTTTCTACACTTTTGGTGCAACTTTGGCACCGAGTTTGGCACGTTTAGGGGGCTGTCGTTTGGTGATTTTTGCCCCGCGGGGAGGGTGGTGAGGAACGGGAAGGGACGGGAGGTGGAGGGGGGGGGGGGGATGGGGGGTCAAAGTCTGCTCTCTGCCGGAGTTGAGCATCCATATCTCGGGTGCACTTTGGTCGGAGCCTCGCTGTTAGTGGCCATGTGTAAAGCTACCAGACCTCAGCGGCAAGCCGGCGGCAACCAGCACGGCCGCTTCCTGTCCGACCTTTCAAAGTAAAAACCACCTGTTGCGCCACCCACCTGTGGATGTTTGTTGGGCCGGAGTTGGACTCTCACTCACTTTTCCCTCTTTTTGTCAGTAAATATGAACGTAATGTCTCAGTTGTCCAGTTTTTAATAGTCACAGACCTTATCTGAGGTCAGCATTTGTTTGTTTTATCATGTCACACATGACAGTTAGCTGATCACACAGAGATCTGGACTGTTCTAAAGCAAAGCATCTGAATATACTTTAAATCAGCTAGTTAAATTATACCATGTAATTATAAACTCTATTAGATGGTTTTATTCATGTAAGACTCAAAAACGGGTGTAGTGTTTTCTGTGCATCCAAACTTTACATTGCAGTGACTACAGAAAGGAGGACAGCCAGCTGACTGTTATAACAAAACAGGTCAGGTTGTACACTATAGTCTCGGTCCATCCGTGTGTGTTTGTGTTGAGGTGACAATAAAAACACAAAACATGGAGCTTAAAGCGGACTCGGCTCCTAATGCTGTTCTCCCCGTGTTGGTTTTATTGTGGAGGGACAGCCTTCTGTTTCCGCCCGTGTCCCGGCTAACGGCAGCTAGCTGGACGGCTCCTCCGTGACCTTGCCCGGACAAATTCACCCAGAAACGGCCGGCTGTGCGGCGGCTCGGCGCCGGGTGGGCCGGCGGGGCCCGGCCGCTCGACGGTGGCCGGTTTCCCCGGCTGCTGGGCGACTTTTGGCCGCTTTTCGGGGACTTTTCGTCCGTCTCCGGTTACGCAGCAGCGGCAGCAGCATCGACGTGACGCCTGTTGCATCCACCCCCCCCTCCCCTCTCCCCTCTCCTCCCCCCCCCCCCCCCCCGCCTCGGTGTCCCTCTTTTCTTTCGACATCATAACTTCCATTTTAAGCGTTTATTCCGACTCTCCCACCTCCGGCCGTCCGCTTTGTTCTCTCTGTCTTTAGCCGTTAGCCGTTAGCTTCGCTGTGCTTTTGTAGTTTTTTGTAGTTTTTTAGTTCTGTGCAGTTTTTTCCGGGTGATGCTGCCGTGAAGTCCGGTGATGTGGTTTTACTGAGACCCGGTCGGCGGTGGACCGGCCGGAGGAGGAGGGCAGCTGACGGGCTTCCTCCTCCGCCTCAGGCCGAGCTGCCGGATCACGGTTGCTAAGGATTTTCTCTCTCTCTCCGTGTCGGCCCAGTGTCTCTCTACCTCTCTCCACCTTCAGCTCCACTTTGAGCAAGAAAAGTCAACACATTCACAACACACACTCTTTAACGCCCTTTGAATCCGTTTGTGGGGATTTAAAGTGCTTTAATGTGACTTTAGCATCATGTCCTGGCAGCTTTGGGACCTCAGTCCGTCTTGTTTTGCAGCAGTTTTCATGAGTAGACAGTTAAAGTGCACGTCTGCCAGTTAATAGTTAAAAGTACACTTCCTGTTTCAAACCCGATGAGCAGGCTGACTCTGACTCCTGTTCAATCCATCTGTTGGGATGTAATTAAACATTGGTGTGTATAATTTTCTGACAGATCAATGGGATCATAAACAATAATCCCACACGCACACACACTCCATGTGACTGTATACGGGGTCTTTTGAACTTTAAAGGTATTCCTGCAGTGTGTGTGTTTTAATCTGAGTTGTAGTTCTGTCTTAATAAGGGTGTTTTCTGCTGTTACTGCACAGTATGGACTTAATCCGTGTTATATCATACCTGCAGGGACATGTGGTGTGTTTGTCGTTGTCAATAGAGTGTGTGTGTGTGGCGGCGTTACAGGGTCAGACAGACACTTCGGTATCCCTCCAGACTTCCTGTAAATCTGTGGTTGCAGCTGAAGGCCTTGGCTGTGAGTTTGAGGTGACTTTGTTTCAAGTTTTGTGTAGATTTTTTCACACATGCTGTTGGTTTTTGACGATTTGGGGGGTTGTGTGAGATGGTAAAGGAGATATTCCCACTGCCTTTGGTCCTCTTCTCCTCCTTCTGACAGAAGAAGAAGAAGAAGAGGAGGAGGAGAGATCCGGATGAGCAGTTAGCATTCCATTACGAAATTCAACACTGAGGCCGAGCTGGGCCCTCGGCGACAGGCGCAGATCTCTCTCTCTCTGTCTCTCTCTCTCTCTCTCTCTCTCTCTCTCTCTCTCTCTCTCTCCTCTCTCTGTCTCTCTCTCTGTCTCTCTCTCTCGCTCTCTCTCTCTCTCTCTCTCTCTCTCTGTGTCTGTCTCTCTCTCTGTCTCTCTCTCTCTTTCTCTCTCTCTCTCTCTCTCTCTCTCTCTGTCTCTGTCTCTGTCTCTCTCTCTCTCGCTCTCTCTCTCTCTCTCTCTCTGTCTCTGTCTCTCTCTCTCTCGCTCTCTCTCTCTCTCTCTCTCTCTCTGTGTCTGTCTCTCTCTCTGTCTCTCTCTCTCTTTCTCTCTCTCTCTCTCTCTCTCTCTCTCTCTCTCTCTCTCTCTCTCTCTCTGTGTCTGTCTCTCTCTCTGTCTCTCTCTCTCTCTCTTTCTCTCTCTCTCTCTCTCTCTCTCTCTGTCTCTGTGTCTGTCTATCTCCCCCTCTATCTCCCCCTCTCTTTCTCTCTTTCTCTGTCTCTGTCTCTCTCTGTCTCTCTCTCAGTCTCTCGCTCTCTGACAGGCTCTTTTTGCTGAGGGGGAAACTTTAACTCATCCTTCCACTCTTCTCTCAGCCCGACTCCTCGTTTCACTGAGCAGAAGCTGTGTTTTCAAATGGAGATGCATGCTGGGTGTGGGTGGGAGGAGGGGCGAGGTGGAGGTGTTAATCAAAACATCAAAGTGAACGTGGGGTCTTGTGAGCGTCAGAGTTTTTTTCTGTCTTTGTGGGGAGGATGATGCTTTCAGACACGCTTTATTTCCCGCCCAGAAGATGCTTTAATTTATCACTGAAACACCTTCCATGATTATATAACTCTGTAATCACTGCCTGGAATAAACAACATTAGTTGTTTATTCAATTTGTCAACAAGTGTTTTGTATTTTAAGTTTACATGATGATTTCTGTCTTTGAGTTCTCTCTTCAGTTTTCTGATCGGTTGATTAATTGACGATATAATCAGCACATTAATTGATGGAATGAAGAAGGGCTTTAATCATTCGCAGTTGCAGCCATCGATTGATTATCAGATCACATGACGTATGTGTTTGAGTTGGTCTGACATGTTCTGTAGCACAAGTTTCTTAAGTTTACTTTGAATTAAACCAGATCTTAGTTTTTATTCTTTATTCATTAAACCGGTTCTGGTTCCCTTCAAAGCTCCTCTTCTTCTGTGGTGGTGGACATTTTAAAATGCTGACGGGCGATGATGTAGTGGATGATGTGTCCTGTCTCTCACACACACACACACACACACACACACACACACTCGCACACAAAGAGTGTCTTGTGCGATGGGGCATCCTCCATTGTGAGTGCTGTTTGTGTGAAATGAAGCACACACACACAGCCTGCAGTTACAATCATGTAAAGACATGATGCAGCTCGAAGGCTGATGCTTGTTTGTGCAGGTGATAAAAGTAGAAACTAACCAACTGTGACTAAGCCACTCATCAGTTTAACTGATTAATTTATCAATGACTGATCACCGTATCTTTATGTTATTTCTAGTTAATATTGTGGAATTATTTCATGGTTTTATTTCTTTTAGTTTAGTGCAGTTTGTGAAATGAAAGGCCAACATTTTATTAGATGATTAGCCATTTGGGATATTACAGAAAAAATGTATAAACGTTTAATACTTTTTAATGTTTAATATTTATTTATATATTTTATATATAGTTTATTTTACTTAACACTTTTAGCTGACATTTAAAAATGTATTAAATGTAAAACATTAGACTGTATAAAACAATTATTTATACAACGTTAACTTGACATTTTACTGCAACCAAAATAAATAAATAAATAAATAAAAAATACTAACATTTAGCTGAAATTCTTTGTCGTCAGATTATTTCATGAATGGATGTAAAATAGTTTTTTGTTTTGCATCGTTATATATTCTATATTTATGCAAAAATAAAACCAAAAAAAGGACAAAAATAAATGTAAACAGTAATAAGATGAAAATTAAACAAGTTAATGATTTTAACTTTTTTTAATTTTTTTTTTTTTACTTTGTTAATTTTAGTGTGTGTGTGTGTGTGTGTGTGTGTGTGTGTGTGTGTAAACGGTATGAATGAGTGTCAGTTAATGGGGAGTCTCAGTGGGACGTTTGTGTCCACAAGGACTGAAGTGGAGCAGCTAATTAAAAGATCTCATCCTCCCTCTGAGAGACATTAACCTCCGTTTATCACACACACACACAGACACACACACAGACACTCACATGATGAGCTTCAGTTAACAGATGATCCTTTTATTTGTGTTTTGGTTCAGTTTGTCAATTAAACACCAAAGTTTGTGTGTGTGTGTGTGTGTGTGTGAGAGAGACCTCAGTGCAGCATCATTACCTGTTTTTCCTCATCAGCTGTGTGTTAATTAAATAAAGTATCATTTTATTATTCAGTTCCACATTGATGTTTAGTTATGAATTTATGAAACATCAGAGCCAATCGGAGCGTGAGCTGTGGCGGCGTTAGTGCATCAGACAACAAACTGCTCACAAACACCACATCATGGCGGACGTTGCTCCCTCTCTCTCTCTCTCTCTCTCTCTGTCTCTGGGCCAGGCCTCTATTTATAGGCCCGCCTTTTTTAGATAAGATTATGTTCCATCCCCCAACCGGGAGGAAGAGGAGGAGGAGGAGGAGTTTACATAAAGTTCAGACAGGTGTGGGGGGAGAAGGGGTCAGAGTTGACCTGTGATCTGTTAATGTTCCTCCATCACAGGTGAAAGCTGCCAGCAGCACCTTCTGATGTCTGTGTGTCAGCTGATCAGTCAGTGATGAGAGTCTCACATCTTAAATCAGCAGGAAGTGACTTTGAAATCTGACTTTAAGACTTTTGATGCTTAATAACCTCAATTTAGAGGTGTCGCTTTAGGCTCCGCCCACTCTGCTCCGTCATCTCTTCTGTGTCTTACTTTGGGAAATGCTGCTGGCAGTTTTATTTTGAAAACTCCGGGGTTGTCTTGTAGAGACCTTTTAAGCTGAGAAACAGGAAGTTGCTGGAGCCTGATGGATGTTTGTGGTTTACAGCGTCAGTCTTCGTCAGGGCGGAGCCTCAGTGGGTGTCGGGTCTGGGTGGGGGGCACGGGGAGGTGTGGGGGATGGGTGGGAATCAAACTGTCACACCTCTGTCAGGACCAAATGGCTCATCACCTTCCCCTGTTTGGTCCAGAGACCAGCTGGAAGACCACATCAGTCAGGGCGCTTTTATTTTGAAGCGTCTTTCAATGGAAGAGCCATTTCCTGCCTTTTTTTGAATACACAAACACGCATTTTCTTAATAATTTCATCTCTTTCATCATCTCATCTTTTCTCTGTTTTGTAAACGGCCCCCGTGTGGTCCCCGGCCCTCAGGGTGGGAACCAGGCGTGTCCAACCTGAGTCATGACTTCCTGTGATCAGGTGGAGGTCGTTAGAGGAAGGTGAACTGATGTCGTCTCCTCCTGCTCTGGCGGCGTCTGATACTGTGATGAACAGGAAGTGGTTTCTGCTGGACTTTGATTCTGATGATTATTTATTTTTTATTATTATTGAGTTTATTAGTGGCAGTTGTTTTATGGACAGCATTCTAATTGATTAGTTGATCAAGAGAAAATGAAAGTGCAGCTGTTCTGATCATTTAATCAGATCTTTGCAGCCTCTCCTTGAGTGAGTGATTGATCGATTGATTGCATAATTGGTAGATTAATCAATAACGTGGTCTCAGCTGAGGCTCATTAACGTCTGATAATCAACAAAGTGATCAATAACATGATGAGAGCTCAAAGTCCTGATGGAGTGACAAGCAGATGAGTGTAACATGACACCAGGGATGAATATCACTGAAGTAGGACAACACACAGACACACACAGAGTTTTGTGTGTCGGTGGGCCTCCTCCCATGTATTTCTGTAGGATTGTATCAACACACACACACACACTGAACCCACCATGACTGCCTTGTGGTCTCGTCACTGGGTGTAAATTTAGGCTGCAGGCAGCTCAGTTATATTTGAACACACACACACACACACACACACAGACACACACAAACCACTGTCTGTATATAGCAGAGTAGACTCTATGGTTAGATGAGTAAATATTAGAGTCTTCATCAGCTGGTTCACATGAAGGAAGCTGATCTGAACAATAATGAATTCATCCATCAGAAACAGGAAACAACAAAACAATCTTCCGTTAAATTGAACTTTTAGAGCCGGAATGATCAGTTCGTTGATCTGAATCAGATTGTTCCATCCAGAGCTGATTATTGATCAGTCACCGAATAATGACAGAATGTCTTCACTCGTTAATCTGCTCACTTCATGAATGTTGTCCTTTTTTCAAAGTGATTTTTTTAAATGGAGTTTTGTATTGGAATGTATTGTATTGTCTTCTTCGTGGCTTGTGTGTTGAGCGGAGTCTGATTGGACGTCAGGATCAGTCATTTAGTTTTTGTTTGGAGGTGATGAGCTCCTGTCTTATTTTCTCCACGTTGCTCTGATAACTTTTCTTCCACTGTTCAGACTGACAGACATTTCTCTCGCCAAATATGATCCTGTTGGCGTTTGATTCCCTTTTTTTCTGTCTGTGAGTTGTTGAAATGTTCCTGGAAGCTCGGCAGCAGAGGATGAACAACATCTCTGACACTTATGTAACCGTCTCTGAAAATAAAGGACCAATAACAAACAGAAGGGAGAGAGAAGCTATTGTTTCTCCACTTCCTCCGTCTCCTCCTCTGCTCTCCTGATGAGAGGCTGCTTCACTTCCTGTTAACCCCTCCCTCATCATCATCCCTCTTTCTTCATCAAATAGCTCACCACGTTTGAAGGGTGACTCAGACAGAACAGCATGTTTCTTCATCCTGGTTTTCTCCCAAAAAGGTCTCTAATCTGCCTCACAGCTCAGGTGGACTGAAAAGGTCCATTGTGACTGTTGTCAGTGAAGTTCTGTTTGTTGGACTTTGGAGATAGTGAAAGAAGAATAAAGTCTGCAGCTCACAGAGAAATGTTGAACTGCTCCTTTAAGCAGCAGCAGGTTGCTCTTAAACACATAAAATCATAAATAAACTTTGGAGATAAGCTTCTGTGAGCATCCTCCTCGTCCTCCTGCCTTTCATCTCCTCAGCTCCTCCCCCTCTCCTCCAGGCCCGCCCCCCTCCACCCGTTATGACATTCTTTCACAGCCGAGCCGCTTGTACTTTGGACTCACAGCAAATACGGCTTTATTTGCTGCAAACAGGGTGAAGGTGGCCCTGAGTGAGTGTGTGTGTGTGTGTGTGTGTGTGTGGGGATATCAGACAACACATCACACACGCGCGCACACACACACACACACACACGCACACACACACACACTCCCATGCTGTGGTAGTTGGCTCCACAAGCTGCTTATCAGCCCGACAGTCTCACCACACCCACACACACTCCGGCTCTGCAGGCATCCCATACAACAGGTCTGTCCTCCACTCTGCCGCTTCATTCCTCCGCCGTCCGTCAGCGCCACGACCCCACCCTGACCTGCCGCAGCTGCCGTACGCTACATCCTGCTGGTACTGTCAAAATAAAGCACAAGCAAAACACGCAACATCCGTGGCCAAACTCTCACTTTTCCGTTCATGAATCTGAGCTTTTACTTTTTAAAGTCTGAACTATCTAAACCACTGCAACTGTGTTTCCTGCTGTAGCTTTTCAAAGTAAACTACACAGGAGTGGAAAAAAACACAACGTGCAGTACTCAACACTCCCCACGTCTGACAGTTCTGTGTTCGATCAAACATGGCCGCCGCGCAGAATGACCATCGCAGCAGACGACCCTGTGACCTTAGGCCTATTTTGTCGAGACCTCCTGTGGCGTCTTCTGTGATTTCACTGCATTTAAAATATAAATATAAATACAAAGTTTAATGTGAAAAGCTCAGTTTGATCAGAGGAAATTTCCTGCAGCTACACTCTCCAAGCATGATGGAGGCTCTGGAGGGAGGCCGCCAGTGTCTCTCTCGCTCCCTCTCTCTGTCTGCTCCTAACTCGTTCACCCTCCTCCCCCGCACACCTTTCTTGCTGACTAAACAGTTTTGTCAGCCGGCTGCTGCTCCGCTGCAGGATTGGAGGGAGGAGTGATGGGGGGGGGGGGTGGGCATGCAAATAACAGTGCACTTTGTGGTGTTAAATCAACACAGGTAGATTGAGCTTTAACCACAATCACAATGTCAAGTGTGTGTCCATTTCTTATTCATTTCTTCTTTAATTCTGTTACTGGACGGACACGCACTGCTGTGATGAAGATGAGTGATCATCATCATCGTTTGTTTTCCTGCACCAGGTCTTTGTGTGTAGTTTTTGAACTTAATTGTGTTAATGACTTGAACGGTGTGTAATGTGAGTTTGTGTGCCTTGTTGTCGTAGTTGTGTGGTTGTGTTGAAGTGGCCTGATGGAGCAGCAACATGTGAATGGAGCAAACAGACCCAGGTTGAGTAATCCCCATTAATCTGACTGTTAGGAAGGCTGTAATCTGACACACACACACACACACACACTCAGCCCCGCCCTCCTCTGAAAAGGTACTATTGTTTGTTCTGCAAACACAGGACACACCTCGCTGTCATGGTAACCTCAGAGCTGACATACCCCGAGACTTTTTTAATACCATCCGTGTTGACCTGAGCATCCCTCTCTTGGTTCCCTTCCCTCCTTGTTTCCTTCCCTCCTTGTCTCCTCCTCTCCTGGTTTCCTCAGCTCCTCTCCTCATACTTCCTTCTCCTCCTGCTTTTCCTCTATCTCCTTACTCCCTCTCTCCTCCCTCTCCTCCTTCCTCTCTCTCCTCCCTCTCTCATCCCTCTCCTCCGTTCTCTCTCTCTCCTTGCTCTCTCTCCTCCCTCTCCTCCTTCCTCTCCTCCTCCCTCTCCTCCTTCCTCACTCCTCTCTCTCCTCCCTCTCCTCCTCCCTCTCCTCCTTCCTCACTCCTCTCTCTCCTCCTTCCTCTCTCTCTCCTCCCTCTCCTCCTTCCTCACTCCTCTCTCTCCTCCCTCTCCTCCTCTCTCTCCTCCTTCCTCTCTCCTCTCCTCCTTCCTCTCTCCTCTCTCTCCTCCTTCCTCACTCCTCTCTCTCCTCCCTCTCCTCCTCTCTCTCCTCCTTCCTCTCTCCTCTCTCTCCTCCTTCCTCACTCCTCTCTCTCCTCCCTCTCCTCCTCTCTCTCCTCCCTCTCCTCCTCTCTCTCCTCCTTCCTCTCTCCTCTCTCTCCTCCCTCTCCTCCTCCCTCTCTCCTCCCTCTCCTCCTCTCTCTCCTCCTTCCTCTCTCCTCTCTCTCCTCCCTCTCCTCCTCCCTCTCCTCCTTCCTCTCTCCTCTCTCTCCTCCTTCCTCTCTCCTCTCTCTCCTCTCTCTCCTCCTTCCTCACTCCTCTCTCTCGTCTCTCTCCTCCTTCCTCTCTCGTCTCTCTCCTCCTTCCTCTCTCCTCTCTCTCCTCCCTCTCCTCCTCCCTCTCTCCTTGCTCTCTCTCCTTCACCAATCTGTTCTCTTGATTTGATGTAATTGAAGCTGGAGTTGATGATTATTGTCATAATTCAATTAGGCCTATAACACCCCCGTGTGTGTGTGTGTGTGTGTGTGTGTGTGTGTGTGTGTGTGTGTGTGTGTGTGTGTGTGTGTGTGGAGGTGGGGGTTGTGTGTCCTAGACATGCTTTTGACTAATTATCATTCTTACTGTTGTTGATGACACACAAACACACACACTGGTTACACCATTAAATGGTTTCAGGGATTACATTCTCAGACAAACACACACACACACACACTCACACACACACACACACACACACACACACACACCAGCCCATCATAGAGGAGACTAATTACAGGTTCTGGAAATGAGCCCTACCCTCACTCACACAGACACACACAGACAGCAGCATCATGCTCTTATCATGATGACACACACATTCAGCCTGTTCTGTCATCAGACACGTTGTGTCCTCATGTCAACAACAAAAGCGATGATAAAATTTATTGTTCATCACGTCGCACATGTCTGTTTTCTGTTGAGTCCTTGAGGCAGTGTGTTTTGTTTGAAGGCTGTTAAATTGGAGTTCAGTGTGTGAAGGCTGAGAGTTTGTCCTCAGTCTGCAGACAAAACGTCCAGATACCTGAGGACGCCATGACTTCCTGTCTCTGTACTCGCCCTCTCATCGCTTCGTCTTTCCAGCCGTGAACGAGGATTTAAAGAATGAAATCCTCACTTGAAAGAAGTTGCGAGCACCAAACTTTTGCTTTCCCAATTATTTGATTAGATCAGCGAAGGATGTGTTATCGATCGACTGATGGACTGATTGATCAGTTGAAAAAAAAAAAAAAAAGGCAGTAACCCTTCAAAGTAAAGTGACGTTCTGTTGATGTGGAGTTAAATGGGGGATGTGTGTGTTTGGAGGTGATGGGGGATGTGTGCGTTGGGGGGATGGGGCCTAGGTGTGTGTGTGTGCATGAGTTGGGGGGTTGGGTGTGGGCTCAGGTGTGTGTAAGGGGGGGGTTGCACCAGTAGTAGGTGTGCCCACCCAACTCCATTCAGCTTTTAGTGGAAAATACAATAAACCGTCCCATGAGAAAGTGCTGAGGTGGGACACACACACACACACCTACCTATGAATAAACACACAAAAGTGGAACTTAACTGTGTGTGTGTGTGTGTGTGTGTGTGTTGTCCCGGAGGCAGATACACAAAGAGGCTCTGAGTCTTTTCACTCAACTGAAACCTGGTCCTCCTCAGCACCACGCCCTGCGCACACACACACACACACACACACACAGCGTCTTTCTCTGTGGATTATTCCGTCTTTCATTCTGTTTTGTTTCTTGTCTAAGTCTTACTTCATTATATCTCCTCCCTCTCCTCGTTTCCTTTCCTCCTTCCTTCCCCGTTCTCCTCCCCTTCATCGCTGTTTGTAGTTTCTTTGGCTCTCGGTAAAATCCCTGACTGTCCCTTTAGGACACACTCAGGTGAAGGTAGTGCCAGAGCTTTCAGCTCTTGGTCATCTTCCTGAAAAGCTGTCCAGTGAACTTCTGTAGCTTTTCAAAATAAAAGTTGTTTAAAAGGGCTGATATCAGCTGTTTTTGAGCTTGTTGTTCACAAAGTAGCTGGCTCTTCACCTCTTGGGGGGGGGGGGCAATAGGCTAAAGAATGCTTAGTTTCAGCCCCCCTCCCCCTCCCACACACATCCCATCCCCCACCCGTACTGTGCATCCTGCTTCCTCTGCAGACAGGAAGTGAAGGATACGGCCGTGTTGTTTCAGCACCGATAAGCAGAGTCGGCCTGGGGATGGAGGAGAGAGGAGATCAGCAGTGCCTGAAGAGTTGGACTTTGTCTAAGTCCCCCCCCCCCCCCCCCAGTAACACATTAACTGCTTATCTTGAGCGGCCCTTTGCTCTCCATCTGCACAGAGATGCTGTAAAACACACGGATAAAGTTGAGCTGGTGAGTCGCAGTGAAGGATGAGACTTCAGCAGGGGGGGGGGAGAGAGAGAGAGAGAGAGAGACTCCCCCTCTTTTCACAATAAAGGTCCTCTTTGTGTCTGAAGAATTCAGCCTTCATGTCAAATTCAGATGTAATTAGATGATGCCGTTCAGCTGAGGCCTCAGAGATGCTGCTCCTCTTCCCCCCTCATCCCTCCTTCCCTCCCTCCTTGTCTAACTCCCCCTCTCATCCCTCCTTCCCCCTTGGCTCCTCTTTAACTCCCTTTCCTCTCTCCATCCTTCCTTCTTTGTCTTTTCTCTTCTTTCTTTCTACCTTTGTTCTTATTTTTTAGAGTTCTTCTTCAGCTCCTTCTCTCTTTTTCCTCCCTCCTTTCCCCATTTTGGTGTCTTCCCTTTTTTACCCCCTTCTCTTCTCTCCTTCCCTTGCTTCCTCTCACTTCTTTTTAATCCCCCTTTCCTCTTCACCCTTTCTCCCACTTTTTTCTTTCCTCCCTCCTCCCTCTCTCTCTGACACAGACTAAAGTACAAGGCCGGACGTTCAGCCAATCAGAGGCCTCGCTGGCTGTAACCCTCCCATCCCACATGTGTGTGTCTGTGTGTGTGCGTGCATGTGTGTGTAGTAATTTTAACAGCTGTTGTTGCCGAGGAGACAAACTTTTTCCAGTTTGGACCAGTTATACTTTATTTCAGCTCTTCCTCCCTCTTATCTCCTTCCCTTGACTCTCTCTTCCTTATCTCCCTTTTGTAGTCTCTCCCCCCCTCCCTCCTCTTACCTTTCTTCCTTCTATCCTTCTTTTTAGTCCTTTTTCCATCCATTCTCCTCTCTCTTCCTGTTTCCTTCTCTAGTCTCTTTTCCTTAAACTGGTTTATTTCTCCCTGCCTCCTATCTCCTTCTTCCTTTCCCCCTATGTCTCCTACTCTCTTTTCCTCTCCCTTTCCTATCTCCTGGTATCTTCCTCCCTTCCCCATCCTTCCCTTGATTCCTTCATCCTTCCATCCTATCTCCTACCTCCCCACCTGCATTCCTTGTCTCCTTTCTTTCCCCTCCCATCTCCTTCCCATCTCTGAAACTTTCACTATTTTTGTGTTTGGCGTATTTGCTGATGTTTGTTGATAAACTAATCGACACTGTCGCTGACTTCTCCCTCCTCTCCCTCCTCCTGCTGGCGTTACATCAACAATAGGAGCTGGGTGTGACTCCACCTCCTTTTCCTCGTCTATTCTCTCCATCTGTGTCTGTATGCAAAGTAAAACCTCACCTGAAATACAGGATGGGTGTGTGTGTGTGTGATGAATAAGTCAGAGCTCAGACCAGCTTTGGCATGTGTGAGCACGCTCTGAGGCCTCAAATAAACCCACACATTCATCTAAAGACTTAAATCAGCGACATCACGACTAATCAGAGTATCAGTTTTCATGTCACACACCTGATACACAACACAGGTTGTTGCAGCACAGACCTCACAACACACACACAGGAGCGTTACACACCAGAAACACACTGGAGAGTCACGTGACCTTAAACTCTCAGCAGCATAACTGTTAGCCTTTAGCTCAGGTTGTGTCAGTCTGTGTGAACTGCTGTGTTGTTATTGTGTTGACATGAGCAAACGTGTGTGATAACGAGGGTTATCAGAATATCAGCTGATTGATCGACTCTAATCGCTAAATGAGTTGTTTTAGTTCTGTATGTCTCTGAATGAACGGTACACACAAACACAAACGCACACAGACACACACACCCTTGACAGCAGCAGTTGTAGTCAGTTGGTGTTGAGCTGAAGCATCTCTGCAGAGAACACACACTCTCTGATAGACAGACTGAAGAGAGAGAACAGCAGCCTGTTGAAGCAGAAGACACAGTGTGTTATGGATGTGGCCAGCTGTGTGTGTGTGTGTGTGTGTGTGTGTGTGTGTGTGTGTTGCCTCTCCCTCGCACGTCTCTCCGACACACACCAATCTCTGTCAGCCTGCAAATATGTGGACTCTCTTACCCACACACACATTTACACACACTTCCAGTTGTGTTAGCAGATATGCAGGCGGTGTGTGCCAGCTGCTGTGTTTGTGTGTGTGTGTGTGTGTGTGTGTGTGGATTTATCTTGGATGAATGTGTCGCTTGTTGACCTTAGAGACAACTGCTGGAGGAGGATGGAGGGAGGAGGAGAGTTTGACTCCTGCAGGAAGGATGGATGGATGAAGTGATGGAGGAAGAAAGAGAGAAACCAAAGTTCAGGGAGGAAAGTTCCGACCACATTGGAAAATGTCTTAGAATTCAAGGAGAAAAGAAAAGTTACTACATATCCCATCATACACCTCACCTTCCTGTTCCTGTTTTATAGTTATTGACCTTCAGCCTGAACATAAAGATGGAGGCAGCCACTGTGACCGTCGCCATCTCGGCAGTGGCTGACTCCACCCCTAACTCCCGGTCCAAATATGGTCAAAGAGGCGGAGCTGAGACTTTAACCATGATGTGCTCCTGTTAGCAACATTAGCATTGCTGGGAAGTCCTGCTGAAGCAGCTCCAGAGACCAGAACAGGTTCTGTCCCAGACTGTAAACAGGTTTGGACATGAACATGGGGGTCCCTCAGACAGACTCCCTGCTGGACCTGGACTCTAGTTAGTGGACTGTAGAGGGACTGCAGGTTTACTTTTGGGCAGTTTGCCACAAAACAAGACGTTTGACAACACTTGGATAAAATTCAAATAAAAGAAGGAGTGTTTTAATGTGTATATTGTGTGTATGTGTGTGTGTGTGTGTGTGTGTGTGTGTGTGTTGTAACAGCAGCAGCACAAGTGTTTAGTAGATTGACAAGAAGAGTGTCATAAGGCGTTGCTTCAGGTTAGCATCTGGTTACTCAGGAGTGAATAAAGCTTTCAGAGACACACAGACATTCAGTCACACACAGACCCACAAAGACACACAGAGACACACAGAAAACACACACAGACACACAGAGACACACACAGAAAAGCGTCCAGGTTAGCATCTGTTAGCGTGGTGTGAATGAATAGAAGTCTAACAGAGGAGAGAGCAGAGGTCGTTGGCTGTCACACACACCTGTTTGTGTGTGTGTGTGTGTGTGTGAGGGACAGCTGCACAGCATGTTGACAGTGACCCCCCCCCTCCCCCCCCCGCCTCCCTCCAGTCTGACTTATTGCTGCCCCCCCACCACCACCACCACCACTGTGGCTGTAATTACAGAAGAAAGCTGGAAGAAGAGATGAGTCTGTGAGTCACAGACACACACACACACACACACACACACTGCTCAGAAACGGTCAGCTGATTTGAGTTTTTGCAGCCTTGTAATTTTTCTGGTCTTTCCCATGTTCATATGAGGAATCGGTCCATGTTCAGATACAGGAAGTAGAACTGCGGCGTCATGACGGGCAGAACTAAATCATGAAACAACATCACCATCCTCGGATGCTTCTTTATTGGAGTCAGCTGGTTGTTCTGGAGCCTGAAGGCATCACAGAGATGGTTCAGGTCCTGAGGTATGGATCAGGATTTTGCTCTTCACCCTGACTCCATCAGCTGAACTGGAGCTTCTCCGTCACCTGTTGTGGTTTTTAACTGATGTTTGGAACAGAAGACAATTTAGTTTCATCTCATCCATCTGAAATGAGACTTAAGCCGCGTGTTTCTAGAATTTTGTCCACTCGTTCTAGTCAGTGAAGGCCGTCATTACAATAAATAACAAACCATCTTATAGGAGCTGCAGTTTTTATGTCTTATGTATTATTTTTTTAATATTATAATTATCACCATATAACATGTTTCTCTTTTAAAAACAAAAATCAGTTTTTCTTTCTTATTTTTTAAACAATGCAGTTAAAAAAAAATATACACAAAACAAGAAGAAAACAAAACAAAAACAAAATGGGCATTTCAGGGAAATGACAAGTAAAGAGCTCAGACTACTGTGGAATTATTTTGATTACTTCCATTTAATTGAAACCATTCTGTTGGACATGAATGTGTCTTTACGAACCAAAGAATGGATTGATGGAGAGGAGAATAATCTATAACAACAGTTATCAGCCTTCCTCTTCTTTCTTTAACATTCTGCTTCCTGTTCTGGTTTGTATTCAGCAGCAGCGAGCCTCCTGAGCTCTGCATCGTTCAGACATGTTCAGAAAGTTTCTCTTCTTAATTTTAAAACAAACTTCTCTGGAAGCACACGGAGCTCATGCAACGTGTGATGGCTTCCGGAGGAGTGGAACTCATGCAGGGTCTCCGCTCGTACGCAGAACTAAAACTTGTGTCACTGCACACATGATCAGACTTGAACAGAAAGTTAACCAGTAACTGCGTGTACTGACTCATCTCTGTGTGGTTTGAGCAGTTGATAAGGATGCTGAGCGAGCGAGCTGCAAAAGAACACAGAGAGAGAGCGGACGGAGGTGGGGGAGGAGGTGTTGATGTCCTTGAGGCAGGAGTCGGGCAGTTAGCCAGGGCCACAGTGCTGCCAGCCAATCTGGGCTGTGGTTACATGGAGGGGGCGGGCAGCTGGCCAATCAGGGCAGAGTTTAGTGCAGGATGAGAAGAGCAGCGGCCGGTCTGGTCTGACCGGATTTTCTCTCTCTGAGAAGACGCTCACTTCTTTCTTGTGTTTTCCTCCTCCTTCTCTCACTTCCCTTTTTTTAAAGCCAGCGAACGCTCCCTCCACACCCAGTGGATCATCACTCGCTCTCTCTGTTCTCCAGCCACTGTAACCTCGCTCAACCCGCTCCATCAGGGCTGCATCAGTGTGTATTGTGAAACATGTAGCCGACCATATTGATACGGCCTCTTTTCCGTAAAAGGGCCTGCAGGTGTGTGTGTGTGTGTGTGTGTGTGTGTCATCTGCACATCCTGAAAGGTTTCATAGAGCAGTGAGTTCTTTAAATAAAGAGTAGAAGAAGAAGACACCCCATGGACTGCCATTTTAAAATGTCCACCAGCAGAAATAAACAGTCTGGAACAAAAACTGTTCTGGTCTCTGGAGCTAATTCACCTCTTTACATTTTAAGGATTTAAAGGGGGGGGGGGCTCTTTGAGTGACAGGTGGATACTGGGTTAGGATGTCCTTTGGGGAAAAAATGTAAATGAAATGTTCAGGGAAATTTGGATTGTTTCACATGACTTAGCCTACTATACCTGCTTTATTAGCTTAGCTCATTATAAGCCAATTAGCCAGCAAATTAATGAGCCATTAATGACCATATTTGGATTAGTCTGGAGTTAGGGGGCGGGGTCAAGCGCTGCCAAGATGGTGACGGTGCAGCATCATCAGATTCTGTGGATGTGTCCAGGCCATAATTGATATTTCAAACAGCTGGCAGTGCTGCCAAAATGTTGGCTTTAATGTTTGTTTTTCCAAGCAGCATTAGAAAGCTGTTTTTATTTCAGCTTGAAATAAAAACTGTATTTTTCTTATTGTTATACTTTTAAAGGGCGATAAAGTTTCCTCCTCCCCACCTTCTTGTGTCTCCTAAAACTTCTTCTTTCCTCTCTCATCCACTTGTCTCCCCCCCCCCCCCCTCCTTGTTTCCTCTCCTCGTCTCCTCTCCTCCTCCGGGCCCTCTGCACTTGTCCATGCCTGTCAACCAAAAGCAGAGCAGCATTCTTCAACACACACATTCCTCGTCCTGCTTGGCGGGTTATTTTTACCGCCGCAGTGTTACGGGCTCCAGTTGGAAGCATCTTTTTATCCAAACGGCTCTCAGGTTTTGCTCAGTCATTCCTCCTGTTGATTCCCAGTTAACCCGGTTACACTGTAACGGACACTAACCAGCACGCAGCCACGCCGCGGCCGGTTAATGTTTCATGCCTTCTAAGTTAGAGGGGAAGAAGGCGACCAGGCCCGGCAGCCGTGTGGAAGAAAAGTGCATGTTCAATCATTACAAACCTGCAGGTTGCACTTTTTTGTTCGAGCTTTAGACTCATGAACCAGCATCGCCAATATTTTTTTCCGTTAATGGAAATCAATCATTTATTATGTGAATAATTTAATAATCCTTTTTCTGTCGGTGAAGATATAACCTGCTAACACTGATCAGCCCGTAGAGGCTTCACTGATTTTTAGAATCACACTAATTCTGTGCAGTGCTTCACATTGACTCGGTAACACCTGTTGTGATGCTATGAAGCAAAACATGTTATCATGACTCGTCGAAATATTTAAAATATGACTCATGAAAAGTCGACGCCCTGACATCATCGCTACAGAAAGAAGATCTGTAGAATTCTCATGAAACCTTAAATGTAGTTACTTTTCAGCAGGTTGTAACGCTAACATGTAGAACCTTGTCATCACTTTTGACGTTATAACGTCTAGCATTTAAAAAAAATGTTGTTCTTCTTTCAGTTTGTCTCATTTAAACTTCAGTTTATTACTCAGCACTCTGCTTCAGACGCAGGTCAGAATGGATGTTGGCACGAGTCGCCAAAACGAGCGAAACCAAACGAAGTGCACATCCCTTCTGGTCTGGTCTTTATCAACACAAACCTCGACCCTGTTGGTCTTAATATTTCTGGTAGCTCCCGTTATCACATTTAAGCTGTTTAACGCCACAAAGCTACAAACAATGCGGCCTGCTGTTCCTATAGCCGACCAGAGCTAAAGTGAGTTAGCGGGGCTAGCCCATTAGCTGCTGGCTTAGCGGGGGCTTTCTGTAGTGGGGGGGGGGGCGTGGTGATAAACCCTGTTTAGGTGGGAGCTGCAGCACCTCCCTGAATCAGATTACACCTCCTCCATCTCCAGCTATTCGGCCTGTTAGCTCCGACAACAGCAGCTCCAGAAGCTGTTTAAAATGAGACAAACTCAGCTGTGTGATTCGTACAGTAGCAGACGTTTTCCTTCCTCCTCTCCTCTCTGCCCATCCTCAGCTGCCTCTTAATTAGCCTTACCAACCCTCTAAGCTCTTAATCTTTGTCTTTACCTCCTTCCCCCCTTCCTCCATCCATCCAGTAATACATCCACCGTTCAGCTCCACAGCCTGTTGCATTCCCACATCCCTCCATCCATCCATCCCTCCATCCGATGTCATTTTCCCTCCCCTCTTCCCTGCATCACCCGCCTCACCCATCTTTCACCACTGTGTGCCTTGTTGAACGGCAGCACTGATGCTCCTCCTGTCTGCATCAGGAGCTTCCTGCCATCTTTAGCTCAGCTAAGCCTGTTTCCACTGCACATCACCTTTTCTTTATTCTAAAGTTTACGTCAGCAGATAGTAACTATCATTATTATTGTACTAATTTATGCTGTTTTCCTATAAAAGCTCTGAGAAAACTAGAATTATATGCGCTTACATCTACACAGTAGTCATTTCTTTTCACCCATTTTCCCATAGACTTCAATATAAGGGAGGAGGAGGGGCATTTTCCCATAGATTTCAATCGCCCCCTGATGGACATTTTATAGCTAATCACCGGTGTAGATGTGTCTTCCTTGTTATCTGCAGATAGCAGGTATCACCTTTATTACCCATAATGCACTGAGCTGCTCTGGGCCTCTGTCGCCACAGTTCAGGTTGAGTTATCAGACAGTGGTGATTGTATCAGAGCAGTAACAGTAGGACACACACGGACACACACAGACACACACGCTGCACATTGACCTCCGTTCTTTCAAGCAGGGCTGTAGTTTGTGTGTAATTGTGAACTGAAGCTGTTTGTTTGTTTGTGGGTCTGTTGTGTAAACAGACGAGTCCAGTTCTGCTTTCCTTCTGTGTGTTCATCCATCCATCATCATCCTCCATCTCTGATAGTGACGTCTAGAGTCACTTCTCTACGTCGGACGCTCCTATTGGCTCCAGTGGGTGATGTCACAGCCAATCAGAGTGTCTCATTCAGACAACTTTTCTTTGGTTGTTCTGCCTTCCACAGTTTTTATCAGGAAAATGTGTTTTTAGTTAGTTTCTGTCTGATCAGTTCAGACTCTGTTCTCTGGAATCAGAAGTCTGAAGATGAGGAGAGTTTAGAAAAAAAGTAAACACAAAGTTTAAAAACAGAAATCTTAGTGTGGCTGTAAATGTTTTAAAGTTGTGTGTTGATTTTCGTTCTCATGTGCGAAGGTTCCTAGGATGTCATGTTCAAACGTCTTGATGCTGTGTGTTTCTCACTGTGTGTGTTTGTGTGTGTTACTGATTGTGTCTCTGTGCTCTTCCCCTGCAGTGTGAGCAGTGGTTGCAGACACACACACAACAAACCCCGCCCCCTCCCGCCCCGCCCCGAGACACGAGCGAACGAACGAGCGAGCGAGTGAGCGTTGCTTTGAGAAAAGGACGGGTAAATATGCTCCTCCCTCCTTCCTCACTCATTCATCCCTCATCCATTCATTCCTCCAGTTGGCCTGTCGGACAAACAACCATCGCTCTGCCTGTTGCGCTTCATATCATGTCGTCTCCTTGTTTCCTTTCCTATCTTTTCTTCTCTCATCATTTCCTTCTCTCCTCTCCTCTTTTCTGCTCATCTTGTCTCCTTGATTCCTTTAATCTTTCCCTTGTTTCCTGTCCTCGTTTCCTCCCCTCTTCTCCCCGTTTCCTCTCCTCCTCGTCTTGTTTCCTCTCCTCCTCTCCTCGTTTCCTCCCCTCCTCGCCTTGTTTCCTCTCTTCCTCACCTCGTTTCCTCTCTTCCTCTCCTCGTTTCCTCCCCTCCTTGTTTCCTCCCCTCCTCTCCTTGTTTCCTCCCCTCCTCACCTTGTTTCCTCTCTTTTCTCTCCTCCTCTCCTCATTTCCTCCCCTCCTCTCCTCGTTTCGTCCCCTCCTCTCCTTGTTTCCTCCCCTCCTCACCTTGTTTCCTCTCTTTTCTCTCCTCCTCTCCTCATTTCCTCCCCTCCTCTCCTCGTTTCCTCTCCTCCTCTCCTTGTTTCCTCCCCTCCTCTCCTTGTTTCCTTTCCTCCTCGTTTCCTCCCCTCCTCTCCTCGTTTCCTCTCCTCCTCTCCTCGTTTCCTCCCCTCCTCGCCTCGTTCCCTCTCCTCCTCTCCTCATTTCCTCCCCTCCTCTCCTCGTTTCCTCTCCTCCTCTCCTCGTTTCCTCTCCTCCCCTCCTCGTTTCCTCCCCTCCTCTCCTTGTTTCCTTTCCTCCTCGTTTCCTCCCCTCCTCTCCTCGTTTCCTCTCCTCCTCTCCTCGTTTCCTCCCCTCCTCGCCTCGTTTCCTCTCCTCCTCTCCTCGTTTCCTCTCCTCCCCTCCTCGTTTCCTCTCCTCCTCTCCTCGTTTCCTCCCCTCCTCGCCTCGTTTCCTCTCCTCCTCTCCTCGTTTCCTCTCCTCCCCTCCTCGTTTCCTCTCCTCCTCTCCTCGTTTCCTCCCCTCCTCGCCTCGTTTCCTCTCCTCCTCTCCTCGTTTCCTCCCCTCCTCTCCTCGTTTCCTCTCCTCCTCTCCTCGTTTCCTCTCCTCCCCTCCTTGTTTCCTCTCTTTCCTCTCCTCCTCTCCTCGTTTCCTCTCCTCCCCTCCTTGTTTCCTCTCTTTCCTCTCCTCCTCTCCTCGTTTCCTCTCCTCCCCTCCTCGTTTCCTCTCCTCCTCTCCTCGTTTCCTCCCCTCCTCGCCTCGTTTCCTCTCCTCCTCTCCTCGTTTCCTCCCCTCCTCTCCTCGTTTCCTCCCCTCCTCTCCTCGTTTCCTCTCCTCTTCATGCATCGCGCCCCCTCTGTCGTTCCTCCTCCATCGTTCAGCAGCATGGTTGTCATCCCTCCATCACTGTCCCATTAATTGAAATCCCTCCCTTCTTCATCCTTCCTTGAACGTCGTCTTCGTCGCTCCTGTAAAAACGCTGCATCAGCTGCTGCTGCTTCTGGCTCCGCCTCTTTGTCATGTGATCACCTGTCGGCTTCACATCGTTGGTGTTTGTTCCGACAGACTTGTTCTCACTGCGGCTCTGTCTATTTCCTGACATCTTTCAGCTGCACATCTGGATCTGGACTTCAGGGTTCAGGTCTCTTCCTGAGTTTGTTTCTGTTTTTGAATCAGTTTGTGGAAGAATCTAAAATAAGAGTCCTTTCTGCTGTCAGATGAATCTGATCGCCCCTCTTTGCTTCTTAAGGAGGAAATATTCCTGATGTGTTCTGCTAACGTTGGTTTGTTGGAGTCTCTCTCTGCTGCTTTTTGGTGTCTGAAATGAGGAGAGAAAAGAGTTTATTTTTAAAAGTTATTTCTGTGCAGTCCAGATGTTTTAAAATTCAGGAGATTGAAAAACAATCCATTATATTACATTTATTCATGTCACAATGAGGTGAGAGAACCAGAACCAGGAGCTGAACCTACTATAGGAAATACAAATATATAAATAGATATCAGAATATTAAAGGAACAGCAGAGTCAGGTTAATGTTTTACAGCCCTCCTTTTTATAAATATAATATCGATGTCTGTCAATAATCAGGGAGACTCAATAAACATCAATGCTGATCTGCAGATAATCATCAAAAAGATCAAAATGGACAAAATTCACAAAATGGGAAGAAATTAAATCTGCAAAATCTAAATTGAACTTTTGTACATTTAAAGAACAGAAACGGTTAACAGGGAAGATGCCACATGTCTGAAGTTGGACCATAAACTGAACCTCTGGGTTTTTGGACGATTTAAGTTTTCACCTCAGACTCCAGGAAGTTGTGACTTAAGGTGGATTTAAGGTTGTTGTTAAACGTTCAGTTTAATTTAGTTCAGGCTGAGCAGATGTAGATGGGACGGCTCAGGGGATGAGTGTGTGTGTGTGTCTGTCTGTGGAGGAATCTGCATCCTGATTGGCTGAGAGCTGGCAGACATTTTCCACAGTCAGCCTGCTCACTGGTTGGTTGAGATGCTCCCCTCCCCCGTCGCCCCCCTGCCTTCCCTCTGGTATGTTGTACAGTAGAGCTGACACACCGTCGATGCTATCTGAACATTTTATCACGTTGGGTCTAAACTCCACCACACACACACACACACACACACACACACCACAGTCAATCTGTAACTGAGCTGCGGGGTAGAAAACTCAAAGAGAGGGGGAGGGGGGGCCATGAAAGACAAGATGATGCATGAGAAAGAAGGAAGGAGGAGAGAAGAGGATGAGCAGAAACTGAGTTCATCCAGTTTTCATCTTCCTGAAGTTCAGCTCAATTCAATTTGAACCAGAAGTGTATGTTTCTGAAAGATGACGGCCAAAAGTATACGGACACCCCATCCATAACAACAAGACCACTGAATGAGCACAAATCTTTCAAAAGTACAACAAATCCCACAAAGATGCTGTTAGAGTGAGCTCTGAATTTATTTTGACATTTCAGTGTTTCGTTAGCTTAAAATCAGTTCTGGGAGAGCACATGGGTGTCCACATACTTTTGGCTGCCGACAAAGTGTCCTATCTGCCCCTGGGATATTCTGTCAGGTTTCATGAGTGTGTGTTAACAAGTTAGGGCAAAGTGCTGCAGCGAAGGGAGCGGAGGAAGGAGTGGAGGAGGTGGAGGATGGGTAATGGCAGCTGAGTGTGAGATGGTGGTTTGGGAGGAAGGGGGGGGGCCGGGGTCAATGAGAGAGAGAGAGAGAGAGAGAATGGTCATCAATCTCTCTCACCACAAACTCGCTCACACATGGGGAAGCAGCGAAGCTCTCTCTTGTGACTCCCGTGAGTGTGGGCTTCCTGTTGTGGTCGAGAGAGCCTTAGAAACAGAAAGAGATAAGAGAGAGAGAGGTTGTTTCACTTTCTGAAGTTGGTTTGATTTTGGAGGACGATCAGCTGAAAACCATCAACAACTTCTGACGCGTCGTTCAGTCTGCCCTTTTAGGAGTTAAAGATAATGAGAAGAAACTGCTGCAGCCTATTAGAGCTAGTCAGCCTATCATTAGCCTCAGGTGCTAACACTGCTACCTTTTTACTGACGGACTTGCTTTGCTAGTTTTGTCATTAAAGCAAACTTTGCTCTCTAGCACATCTTTATGAAACATTGAGCATTTAAAACACATTTAAATCAAAAGTATAATACATAAGTTAAGTCTTTAACTTAATAAATAACTCATTTAAATAACTAGCTGCCGTGTAGTTTTCCCACTTATTTAGCCTAAATATAAAGATGAGCATGTGTATAGTTGGCATTAGCTTTCTAAAGCTATATAGCTTCAGCCGCCAGAATCGGTACCTTAATAATTTAGCTTGATTAGCTTAAAGGAAGTTTGAAGTTTCTCAGTTAGCATTAAGTAATGGAGGCTAATGCTCTGTCAGCTGGCTAAAAACCTGATTAGCATCAGATGTTAGCAGGAGCTAACACCTACATCTGATTCGTGCTGTTAGCAAACAATTTATGTCAGCTTGTTAGCTTCAGGTGCTAGCAGCAGCACATGATTACACATGATTAAGATCATTCAGACATGCACAGTAGCTTTAAAAGAGCTAACTTAATTAGCCTTACATGCTGCTATCAGCATTTCATGTGGTAATGGTTGCTTTTGAAGGTAATTCCTACTTTTAAATGTTTGAATGTGAGTTAGTCAGCTGTTTTCTGTGTGTGAAGCTGGTTGATGATATGAAGAAGGAGATTGAGGGAAAAGGGGAGCAGTTAGGAGGAAGAGTAATAAATAGCCAACATATGGTCGGTGGACCCCGTCCTCCCCCACCCGGCCATCTCTCTCCTCAAACATCCTTCCATCCTTCTCCTCACGTCTGCTAAACACAGACTGTTAGCTGACACCCGGGAGGACACGGCCCTCTCTAAAAGAGAGTGATATAAATATAAATGCAGAGGGTTGGATAAAAAAGAGGAAGAGGAGACAGTTGGGTCCAGTGAGGCTGTTTACTTTCTGCAGCAGGTGTCAGTTTTGTCAATTTGCCTCTGCGGGGCTGTAAATGATGCTAGCCTGCAGCCTGCTAACATTATCCAGCTCAGGCGTAACAGTACACAGTTCATGCTTCTGTTTGGTCCAAAGCACAAAATGAAACTTGGTATCATGCAGAGGCTAACCAATTTACACAGCAGATCATTATCAACGTGTTAACATCCAGCCCTTCTAACCAGGCATCGCTAACCGACTGCTTTTCTTAAAGCCGTGACAATTAAGTCAAAATTAACAGCCTTGTCATGGTTATGACACGTTTTAGCCCCAAGCTAACTAATGAACGCTACTTAAGTATGCTAACACGGCATAATTAATCTGACATGCTAGGGACAAGCTTAAAGGGTGTTAGTTAGCTTTTTTAACTACTTTAATTTGGTGAAAACGGGTTTATTTCTGAGGTTTTGTTGGTACCTTCAGCAGTAAAATGTTGTTTGACTTTACAGACTCAGTATGGATGATACAGAGGTTTTATGTCTCAGCTGTCCAGTCAGGTGAAGGCAGACGGGATTTATGGGGTTTAGATGGCAGGACACTTTTCTACCTCCTCAAGTCTTTCTCCATCCATCCCTTCATGCATCCACCCCCCTCCTCTGTAACGGTGGCCTTCACACGGGTGCCGCGCAGTCCGACGTTCACGTTGTGAAATCATTGACCTCGGTGAGACTGAGCTGGGAAACGGCCTCAGCTGAGCTGTTGCAGAATATCATATTAGCTGAGTGACATGTGGTTACCAGCCAAACCATCGGGTGGAGCTGACTCATTCAGCAACCACAAGGGCCGCTAGAGGTTTTACCCGGTAACTGGTGATGAAATATTTGCCCAGTCTGGCAGAAATTGCGTTTTCAGCTGAGGTTCCCACTTCGGGAGACGATGCTCAGGTCACGGAATTTGCAAAAACACTTCCTGTCTCAAAATAAGTTTCCGCAGTTTGTGAGAGTCAAGTTTGTTCTCATCGTTTGTTTATTCTGAGAATCTTTAAAAAGTTCTCTTCGTCCCAAACGTCTCATAATATATATTAGACTTAAATTCATATTCACGTTTGTTTATTTATTCTGTATCTGCGACATCGTAAACTGTCTCTGAGATATTTAGTTTGATCGTAGGTTTCGGTCAACAGTTGAACGTCTCCGGTTAAACTGATGGTTACCGTGGTAACAGAACAGCAGCACAGAGCTGTCAGTTAAACGGTCGGACGCGGCGTCTCCTCCTGTCTCTGGTGAGTTTCAGCTCAAAGTCGAACCCTCGGGTTGTTTTTAACCGGTTTAAAATGATCATGTGATGTGTGACGTCACAGTGAAAGGTCCGTCCTCCTTCGGTTTAGGCCCTAAACCTAAAGTAGACTCTGGTTGTCATGGCGATAATTAACTGTTACCGCACTAATCCAGCGAGACAAAACTGCAAAGTTTAACTAAGTTAGAGCGTCTGGCTTTGACTGGCCCCGCCTCCGTGGCAACGGCGCCCAGGGCTGATGGGTAATGTAGTGCTCAGGTCACACTGAACATGACTTAAACTGATGAGAACGAAGGACAGAAAGAAGGAGGAGGGAGCTTTCTCTGCAGGCCTTTGGCTCAAAGAGACGAGTTTTCCATCGCACACGCACACACACGCTCACACAAAGAGACACACACTCACACAGATACATCCATTTACTCCCTGGCTCCCACATGGTGACCTTTTTTCTGCTTTTGCATGGATGTGCAAGAATGTGTGTGTGTGTGTGTGTGTGTGTGTTTGTGTTCACTGATGTTACATCTGTTCCCAGTCATCATTCTCACACTGGCTTTGACACTCCCTCCTGACTCACTCACTCACACACACACTCACTCACACACAGTCTATTCATCCAGAGTCATGTCAGTTGTCAGTTGTGTAGACAGAAACGCACACAGGCAGATCTGATGGATTAATGGTTGTTGATCAGTTTCTGATGTTTTAATGAACAGATCTTTGTTAAAATTAATTTTAGCGCCATCATCAGGTCAACAGAAAAACTCTTTGTTTTGATGAGTGTGAAATAATCAGAGAAAATGGACTGAACCAGGAGAGACTGATAAAATCTACAACTCAGTTTTTATTCTTTTTTCATTACAATTTTTAGAATAATATTCAAACTTTATTCTCACAATTTTTAATGTAATTTTATTTTTTAAAAATAACTTTTGTTTGTCTCTGAAGGTAGAAGTCATTGTTTCCTTTCCTCCTCTCCTTTACTTTCCCTTCCCTCATCTCCTCCATCCTTCCTTTGAGAGAACTTAATCTCCCTTCCTTCTCTCCTCGTCATCTCCTCCTCTGCATCCTCCTTTCCTCCCTCCTTCCCTCCTCCACCTCTCTCCTCTTGCCGCCATCTGTTGCTGTTCGTTTCTGCCGGCTGTAAAAAAAGTGCTGCCTGAGCACTTCACTGGCCAATCACAACGTCCGAGAGTGTGTGTGTGTGTGTGTGTCTGTGTGTGTGTGTGTGTGTGTGCTTAAGACGAGTGATGCTAATGTAAAAAACAATCTGGGGATAAGCTTCAGATGTTTGTGTGTCAGTGTGTGTGTTTATGCACCTGCCACCCCCATGTTGGAGTTTGTCATGTAAGAGCAGTGATACAACAAGGAGAGGTCACTGGAAACACAACACAACACAACACACACAGCCAGTTGTCACCAGTCACTCGCAGAGCTCCACTCGCCCCCCCCCCCCCTTTTTTTTTTTTTACTTCCTCCTCCTTCTTTTTCTGTTCATCTGGTTTTGGCCCCCCATCAGTTCAAATAAATTTACCTGATTGAAGTAAATTCAGATTTAGTTTGATTCTGAAATTGTCTGCAGTGATTTAAAATGTTGAGATGAGACTTTTTAAAGCTGAGTGTGTTTCTGTCAGGGGGGTGTTGAAGCTCTAAACAGCCTAAAACCACCAATGGTACGTTTTTTAATGAACTTTTGTGTCGGTCCATCTGTGTGTGTGGTGTTGTGTAGTTTTCTCAGGGTTGTGAGTTTTCAGTTCTGGGTCAGAATTTTCTGTGCGTCGAAAAATAAAATAAGATAAACATCTCTCTTCTGATTGGCTGATGCTTTGAGTGATGCAATAAAAATAAAGAAGGTTTCAGGTGAACACCCAGAAAAACCAGATCCTGCAAGATTTGGAAGCTTTTTTTGTGACATCACAAAGTCCCAGAAGTCCTGGCGGTATAAGGTCCGGTTTCAGTGTGGACCACGCCGTTCTTCTGGTTCTGTTCTCGCTGCTTCGCTCCGATCAGATCCAGGCTGCTTTGTTTCCCTTTTTCTTCATCTCGGTTAAATCTGTTTCATCTTTTATTTATTCCCTCCTTCGTCACTGCTGTGGGTTTCTCCTTTTGGTTTGTTCTCACCAGACTCCATTGAATTTTTCATCGTTTTAAAGCCCCCCCCCCCCCTCTGTTCACTGCTTCTCTCTCTCCCTTCTTTTTGCTTTGAACAAGGAATGTCAACCACCCTCTCCCACCCTCCAACACACACACACACAGCCTCTTTTCTGAGCGGAGCTGGAGGAGGAAGTGGCCAGTTCTGGAGAGCGTCTTCCTGTGGGGGCTGCCAAACAGGAAAGAGCAATTACCTCTCATCTTCTGCTCTCTTCTCTGAGAACCCCCCCCGTCTCCTTCTCCTCGACTCCTCCATCATCCTCCCTCTTTTGCTTCCATCTCTCCGCCAATCAAAGTTCTTAGTTTACCTCAAAAACTTTCAGAAAATCCTTCTTATCTATGTTGAACACAAACCAGCCTCTGTTTTTCTCTCTCTCTCCTCTCTGCCCTGTGTCTCTCGGTGTCTCTCGCCCACGCCACAGGCAGGTGTGAGGATTGAAAACCCCACATTAGAGCCAACGCTGCTCTTATAGGTCAAAGGTCACGGCTGCTGTTCTCTGCTCAGAAACTGATAGGAAGGAGCTGAGGATGCTGTTGATATAAAACTTTGTGGAAAATGCAGAAAATATCTAAATTTTAGGTTCAAGATGCCACAACAGGTCTAAGTTGCTTCTTTTTTTTTTTTTTTTTTCATGTTTTAACAGCCTTTTGCTCTTTCATGGTTTCATAATCATCACTACATCATTTCCTGATGTAAAAGTAGATAGTGTGGTCAAATGCAGTGTGAGCTACCAGCCAACATCCAGAGTTCCTTTGTGATTCTAATTTAAGTTAACCTTCAACTTTCACACACCAAACCTGCTCAGTCGACACACCAAGCTCCCGGCAGAAGGCGCGTTGTGGTTGTGGTGGAGTTTAATTCACAGCAACTCTGTTTTATGAAATTTCCACAATATCCTTTGACCCCAAAGCATCATGAAAGGTAGTAAAAGGAGTCTGGTGAATCATTCATGGGCTGAAATTACTGCGAGGCACGATGATGATGGTAAAATATAGAACTCGTGTTGCTGGAGCTTTTACGCTTCACTTATGTGAAAACAAACAATTTCCAAATTTTTAAAGTAGTTTGGTATCTCTCCATCCATGCAATTGCTTTGGTTGCTTATCCTTTAGCTTTGGGGGGGGGGGGCTGAAGCCGGTCCCACCTGACACAAGGAAGAACAGGACATTTTCCGATTTTTAAGTGGAGTTTGGTGTGAATGATTTAATTCTGAGAAGACCAAAACAATCAGAGTAAAGATATTAAATTCTGTTTTGTTTTTTATTTTTCATTTCAGCAGTCATGGAAAACTCCACAGAAGAGCTGCAAGAAGGGGGAGGAGCCAAATCTGAGAAAAATAAGGAGGAGGAGCTAACAGAGGCGAAAACGCACAATAGCCTTAAAGGTGTGTACAAAACCTCGTTCAGAATTTAAGGAGAAGTCACAAAAGGTTTCATGGTGTAATAAAATCCTGACTCCTCCAGGAGCGACCAACGGCGTGATGGAGGCGGTGGCAAGCGAAGGAGAGAAGCTACAGAATGGAGACCGAGGAGGAGGAGGAGGAGGAGGAGGAGGAGGAGGAGGAATCATGGGAGCAGAAGGAGGAGGTGACCTTTCTTCCATCAACGCCATGATGTCGACAGTGATGTCAGCAGCAGGGACTATTAACGGTGCCGGAGAGGGAGAAGGAGAGAGCGGAGTTGCCTCGGCCAACTCCTCCGCCGGGCCCTCCCCGAGGTGACGACTGATGATGTCATCAAAAGCCCGTTTTAAACGCGCTTTAAACTTTATTGATACGAACAGTCGTGAAATCAAGTGTGTTAAGTGGCGCTTTTTCTCTGCTTTAAGCCCCTCCCCCAGCAAGTCGCTCACGGCCGCCATGAGAGCCCCACCCAGCCGCAACGCGCGACGCAATCAGGTATGCAAAACAAACACACACCTGAACGCTGTGGGCGGGGCTGTGTTTGAGCCATAGGTGGCGCTCCTCTCCACCGCCGCCACACTTTTTCTTCCTCTTCTGAAGGCGTGTCACTTCAGCAAATGGAGAAGTAGAAAACAGTAGAATCTCCTCGGATTCTTTCACTTTCACTTTTTCTTCTCTCCTCTCCTTGTTTCCTCTTCGTTTCCTTCTCTTCCCTATTGTCTTTTCCTTTCTTTATTTCTTTCCTCTCCTCATTTCATCTCCTTGTTTCCTTTCATCGTTTCCTCTGCTCTCTTTCTGTCTCCTCTCCTCGCGTCCTCTGTTCCCCAACTCTCCTGGATTTCCTCCCCTCGTCTCCCATCATGCACTGCAGCATTCCTCACCGAGTCACCACTTCCTGCAGCTGAAACAGGAAAAAGGAAAGAGCTGTGTGTGTGTTCTACAGTAGGTGTGTGTTTTTCTGTAAGTGTGTGTGTGTGTGTGTGTGTGTTTGTGTGTGTGTTTGTGTGTGTCTCAGGTCTTCAGATCCAGATCAACTGGGACCAGGTTCAGGTTTATACTGAGGCTCCACCAAACCACAGTGATTGTTACACTGATGACAGACGCACAACCTAAAATGGTCTTAATGTGTGTATGTGTGTGTGTGTGTGTGTGTGTTGCAGGACACCAAAGACGACAGCTCAGCTTATGTGTGTCCACTTTGTGACAAGAGCTGTCAGACCCAACACCAGCTCACCATGCACATCAGACAGGTAACAGACACACACACTGAGGCCACTTGCTTGCACTGCGATTGTGGGTCTCTCTGCCGTCGTTGTTGTACAGCGAGTTGACCCGTTTCCCTCTGTCGCCGCAGCACAACGCCGACACCGGGGCGACCGACCACAGCTGCAGCATCTGTGGGAAGTGTCTGAGCTCGGCGTCGTCGCTCGACCGACACATGTTGGTGCACAGTGGAGAGAGACCGTACAAGTGCAGCATCTGTGGGCAGACCTTCACCACCAACGGCAACATGCACAGGTACACAACAGCTACACAACAACACACAAGGAGAGACACCATACGGGTGCAGCATCTCGCCTCCAATGGCAACATGCATAGCTACACAACAGCTACACAACTATATAACATGGTGTAAGAGGTTATACACACAAACACACACACAGACCATGTAACCTCGGGCGGAGGATGTTGGCATTTAACTGGCTCCCCAGCCAACCATGATGTGTGCACAAACCAGACTGTGTGTGTGTGTGTGTGTGTGATGGGGTGGGGGGGTTAAACAGGAAGTGGGAAGACAACTTTAAACCATCCACCTCCCATCTCACAGACAAAACAACGCCCAGTCATTTATCAGTGAAGTCCAGCCTCCACCATCAAATCCAACCGTCCCTGAGTGTGTGTGTGTGTGTGTGTGTGTGTGTGTGTGTGTGTGTGTTTGTCTGTTACAAACCTTCACATTAACACACGTCTGACCTTCATTGACCTCTGCTGGTTCTGGATCAGGTCCTCTCTCCTGATTGGCTGGCTCACCTTTTTGTTCGTGGAGATGTCAAACTGCACTGAGAAGATCAGCCCTTCAAAATAAGAGCCTGAAGGCTTTTCTGTTCCTCGGGGGTTAAAAAGCCCAAACAGAGGCCGGGGGGGGGGGCTATTTAATGAAACACGCAGAAATGAGAATACTGAGTGTGCTCAGTGCTGCTGCTGGTATGAGGAGGTGTGGGCAGGAAGGAATGACTGTGGGCCGAGGGACAGACACACATCTGCTCCGCCACGCTGCAGTTGTGTCGATCACTTTCCCCTCTTTGTGTTTGTGCTCAGACTCTTCTGAGCGTCTCCATCATGAAACAGAGATGACGCCGATAGAACACAGTTAGTGACAACTGGCTGGAAAACGGCAAGCTGCTTTTTAAAAAAGCTGCTCTGCTGGGCTGGATATTCAGTTCAGTTCAGATATTCCCCCCCCCCACCTGCTGGCTCCAGGTGAAAGAGCTGAAAGAGACGAGATGGTCAGAGGAGAAAACATCAGAATATTTGTTTGCGTTTGTTTAACCGGCAGCAGCTGACAGTGTTAGTGTTTGTTTCAGTAAGCCTGAATGAGCAGAACTCCTGATCAGATAAAGATAGAAACTTCAGATCAGCTCCAGAACAACACAAACACATGAGAGGAACTTTTCTTTGGAAAAGAAGGAAACATTCAGAGTGTGTTTGTAGTTAGAGAACAGACAGAATCACTGACTACCTGGAGACTTTTTAATAAATGGACAACATGAAGTCAGAGGCCTTAATGTGGCTTGAAGAGGTTCGATGGATCGATAGATTTTTGTCCCGACTTTGCTGCATCACTCAGGGTCCAGTCCAGGGTCCTGGTCTGCCCTGGTCCTGGTCTCCCTCTGGTTTTCCTGCGGTAGCCTGACTCGGCTCCGTCTCTGGGGAGAAAAAACAAACTGAGCTTGCGCTGGAGGAATAACTCAGCCTCCTGCTGGATGCTGATTTCCATCAACACACCCTGGAAACTGGTTGCGTAATTTTCTCAGAATCCTGTGAGAATTATAAAAGTGGGAAAAAAAGGAAGTAAGAGAGGAGGACGAGCAAAAACCCGCTCCTCTTCTTCTCTGCTCATTTACAATGCAAACTGTCAGAGCAAAGTTGAGCTCCAGTTTTTTTCTGTCTCCAGGAGGCCTGGTTTTAAACACTGCTGTGGGAAAATAAAGACGAGGCCTGTTCGGATGGAGAGAGGAAAAGGGGGGGGGGGGGGATCCATTTTGCAGCAGAGCATCCTTTGAAATGTGAAACGTGAGACTTTCCTACTTGACCGTCTTCAAACAGGCGGAGAGAAGGAAGGAAGGAGGGAGGGGGGAACAAAAAGAGAGAGAGAAGATGAGGGTTAGATGTAGGCGACGGATGGAAAGAGGGAAGGAACAGATGTGATGATGAATTCTCATCCTTGTTTGGCTAAATGTGACATTGTTTTGTTGCCAGACGAGTTTAGAAGAGGCAGACTAAAGAGTGCTGATTCAGCAGAACGGAGGATGATGGGAGCCTGCTGGAGTCCATTTTGTATCTGAACATCCCTGAAATGTGAAACTCCTTCCTGGAGTTTTATTTTATTTTTTTTATTGTGAAGGCCTGTTGGCGTTGTATGATGAAGAGCCTTCATCTATGACGGGTTCAGAGGTGGATTCAAGTGTCGTAGTAAAAATGAGCTTCGTAGTCGAACACAGACGAGCAGCTGTTCAGTCCCGTTGTTTCTTTCAACAACGATGTGCGTGTGAAGCGGCGATGTCACCGACTCTGGGACGGGTCAGTGAAGTAACCGCCGCGCCAAAGACACTCAACCTCTGTTGTGATGTCACAGCTGCTGTTACCATGGAAACGGCTGTACATTGGAGGTTATGGAGCGACAACCTGATGAGCTGAAGTGTCATTTCATTTATCCTGTGTGTGTGTGTACACACAGTGACACACAGTGACACACACACACACACACACATATACACATACATATATTGAGCAGGATTGTGTAGCTGCTGACTCGGCATGTGTTCTGCTCTCTGATTGGCTGTGTCCCTCCACTCACCTGATTGGTTGAAATTGGACTTCCTGTCAGCTGGTCTGAGATGTGCTGACTCGTCATTCGGGTCAGGACCTCTTATGGGCGTCCAGCCTGTTGCCTGTTGGCTCCTATTATTAGCAGCGACTCGTCTCCTCTTCCTTATGGTCACCTCATTTCCTTATCTCCTTTCCTCCTCTCCTTTTGCTTCTTCTTTTCTTCTCTCACTTCCCTCTCCTCCTTCCTTTTCCTTCCTGTATCTCCTTTTTCTTTCTTTCCCTGTCCTCTCCTTGTCTCCTTGCCTTGTTTCCTACCCATGCCCCCCCTTCTACCCCTGCTTCCTTTTCTTCAGTCCTTCCCTGAAGGAGTTGCCCCTCGTTACCTCTCCTTGTTTCCTCTCCTTTTTGAACTTTTGTAAACCGACACCTTGCTGCCACCAAATGTTAGTGTGATGACCTTTACACACACACACACACACACACACACACACACACACACAGTGAAACACATGTAAACAGCTTGCACACTTTCTCACGCTTCTAGTAACACTTAAACTGAAATACACAAATACACAACACTCGTTTGTCACGTTTATGAGAATCTAACGTACACAATCTCAAACACACACACACACACACACACACACACACACGTCTTGAAATTAAATGACACCATCTGACCTTCGAGGTGAGACCTCCTTTTAGTTTCAATAAACAGCAACAGATTGAATGAGCTACATCATAACAAACAGGACAGACACACAACAACTACACAACAATAGCACAACACAAGAGACGTGAGTCAGACTGTGAGAGAGTGAAACAAAGATTTTAAAAAAGTTCAATTAGAATAAACCTCAGACTAAAAATGCTCGCTGTGACATCATTATGACATCATTTAATAATCAGGTTTTCTCACTGAAAGATGAACCTGATCACACGTTTCAGTTTCACTTTTCTAATGTTGGATGAAAAACCCAAATTTAAATCCAGAATCATCTGAACCAAGTTTTGTTTGTTTATTAGATTTTGTAAAACACAGAAAAGCCAAAAATGTCATAAAACCGGTTACATCGTCGTGTCAATTGAAATACTTCATGATGTCACTTCCTGCTGGCAGAGATGATCCCGTTTCGTCTGTAGAGGAAAACTAAACTCTTTTCCTTCTTTTTCCAGACATATGAAGATCCACGAGAAGGACCCGGCAAGCGGTCTGCTTCCTGTCAGCCCCCCCTCCCCAACCAAACGCCGTCGCCCATCTGTCAAGAGGAGGCAGGGAGGGGAGGAGGAGCCAGGAGAGGAGCCGCCCAGCAAGAAGGTAGGAACTCACACAGGAAGTACAGCCCCAGTCGGACGAGAGGGCAAAACATTCCCCGCGGTCAGTCAGCTGATTGTTCTAGTTGGGATTTAAACTCGGTATCATAGTGACATCACAATCCACTGAGAGAGGAGCCGATCACAGCTGATCGGTGACATCACAATCCACTGAGAGAGGAGCCGATCACAGCTGATCGGTGACATCACAATCCACTGAGAGAGGAGCCGATCACAGCTGATCGGTGACATCACAATCCACTGAGAGAGGAGCCGATCACAGCTGATCGGTGACATCACGATCCACTGAGAGAGGAACTTGATCAGCTGATTAAGTTCCTGAGTTGAGACAAATGGTCAAAATGTAAAGAAGCTAAAACATCAGCTGTAGCTACAGGGTATGAGACCGTAATGAGCTCGCTCCTGATTGGTTAACTTTTGGTCTGACGTGATGTCACGTGTCAGCAGAAACAGCAGACTGTTAGAAATAAAACGCCTCTCCTTTCCTCAACACCGGTTTTTACATTCAAACGCCAACCAATGACCTTACAGTCACCTGTGGCGTGAATGATGATGTCATGGCGTCTGGCGCTGTGTTCAGGTAGTGGAGGACGCAGTGGCGGAGGAGTCGGCGGCGGTGCTGCGAGGATCAGAGGAAGAGCTGCTGCCATGTCCGATCTGCTTCAAGACATGCAGCTCTAGACTGGAGCTGGACGCACACATGGACACACACCCTGACACTGCACTGAGGTACACACACACACACACACACACACACACAGTACTCAGACTCCCACACAATCCCTTGCTTCCGCTCCATGAAGCCCTTCAGTCATATTATTAAAACACAATAAATTTTTGTTTATTTATTTCTATTTATTTTAAAAGTCCTATTTTATTTTACAACCTCCTTGAAACTTTGCTCACAGTTTCCTGAAAATTAGCTGTAAGTGACAAAATGAACCATTTGTTGGTAAAATTTTAAAATCTGTTCATGAGTTTTATTATAACAGGCTGTTTTTTAACAACAAACTTTCTTTTCTGTTTAGTAATTAATTTAAATTAACCCGTTAATTATTTTTAAAATTATGCAGAAAGTTTCCAGAGAATTTGGTAGAAAATAAAATTTGATCTGACAAACAAAAACAAAACAATGTCATCATGGAAGGAAGCTCTGAGGGACGGACGGATGGATAACGGAGGGAGAGGAGGGAGAGACTAATAAGTCACCAATGGGCGAGAGAGGTAGAGACAGACTGAGAGAGAGAGAGGGGGACGGACTAATAAGTCACAGAGAGGAGGACTCGCTTGGCTGGGTGCCGTTTCCACGACAACGCTCTCCCACCCCTCCTATAACCAAAAAAAAAGAGTGTCTGTTGCCATGACAACAGAATGACCCCCCCCCCCCCCCCCACTCCAAAGTTTGAGGTTGGTTTGTCATCTGACAGGAAGTTTGGAAAAGGAAGAATTTAGAAAAAAGTAAATTTCCTTCTTGTTTGTGTGAAGAAGGAAAGAAGACGAAAAGGAAGGAAAGGAGGAAAAAAGGAATAACGCACTGAAAGAAAGAAAAGTGCAACTGAGCTCGTTACAGAGGCAGCTGGAATACTTAGCTGTAAATCCTCACTAATCAGCTCTAAGAGGATCTGGATCTGGACTGAGGGAGGAGGGGGCCAACCAGGACCAGGATGGAGGGATGAGAGAGAGGCAATACCAGACCATCAGTCCAGGACCAGACTATCAGCTCAGGACCAGACCGTCAGCTCAGGACCAGACCGTCAGCTCAGGACCAGACCGTCAGTCCAGGACCAGACCGTCAGTCCAGGACCAGACCGTCAGTTCAGGACCAGACCGTCAGTCCAGGACCAGACCGTCAGCTCAGGACCAGACCGTCAGTTCAGGACCAGACCGTCAGTCCAGGACCAGACCGTCAGCTCAGGACCAGACCGTCAGCTCAGGACCAGACCGTCAGCCCAGGACCAGACCGTCAGTCCAGGACCAGACCGTCAGTTCAGGACCAGACTGTCAGTCCAGGACCAGACCGTCAGTTCAGGACCAGACCGTCAGTCCAGGACCAGACCATCAGTTCAGGACCAGACCGTCAGTCCAGGACCAGACCGTCAGTTCAGGACCAGACCGTCAGTCCAGTCTCCTCTCTCTGTCTCAGACAAATACAAACATTAACTGTCCAAAACAGTTTAATTGTTCTGAAGTTGTAACAATTCAATAAACAAAGATGGAGGAGGGGGAGGAGGAAGGGTTCAACAAGTGCTGGTCCCCACTGTGTCCCCCACCACCTCCACCTCACTCCACCAAAAATCCTCTGACAACTTGTCTGAGGGGATTACACCCAGTTTACACACACACACACACACACACACACACACACTTCAACAGGATGTGATAAGAGTGTGTGTGACTGTGACAGACATTGAGCAGCTGTGTCCCCTCAGCGCTTTACAAGAGCAGGTTATCTCATACACACACACACACACACACACACACACGTTCTTCTGTACATGTGAGGCCTTCTCTATAGACACAGAAGGATTTGAACTTTACTAACACATGAAAAAACTCTTCACTTGTTTCTGTTAAACCTGATCCTGAACCTGAACCAGGTCTGGACTCACACACACAGAGAAATGTCACCACCTTGTGGCCTTGTTGTGAAACTGCACCATCAGCATTTAATCAGGATAAATTTGTTGGTCAGGAAACAGGAAAGAGAAACACCTGATGGTAATGACATGAAGGTTTAAATTTCACCTCCCTTTGTGTGTCTGTAGGTGTGATCTCTGTTGCCTTTCTTTTCGTACTCACCGTGGTTTGTTGCGTCACAACGCCGGGGTTCATAAGCTCCTCCCCCAAGACCCCAGCGGGCGCCCCTTTATCCAAAACAACCCCTCCATCCCCACCGGCTTCAACGACCTGGCCTTCATTGACTTCTCCTGCAAGAAGTTTGCTCACATTGCACAGGTACGCCGTCAGCCTCTAGAGCGCAGATTATTGTCCAGGTGACGCCGTCCGTTTTTAACTTGCTTCTCTTTCCCGGTTCAGGTCTGGTGCGAGACGAACCTCCGGCGCTGTATCAGTAAGTTCCACCGGTTCGTCTGCGATAGCTGCGACAAGGCGTTCCCCCTTCGCTCGGCGCTGGAACTCCATAAAACCAACTCCCATCCCGACAAACCTCCCGCCACTGACGCAGAGGACAACGTGGAAGTTGAAAACAACGCTGCTGCGGAAAATGGCGGCGCAGAGAAGGACAGCCAGGATGCAGAGAAACACGCGAGAGCAGCAACGTCAGAGCAGGCCAGCTTCATGGAAGCTCTGGGTCTTCAGCACATCTCTACAGTGAGTTTGTTGTTTTTGGGGCACCAAAACTTATTTGGATGGTGTTTGTGCTCAAAGGGTCACAGTGGTGAAGCTACAGTGACGAGTCGTCTTCTGAAAATGACCATTGAAGAGAATCACTGCGGGGAAACTGATAAATCTTTATTTTCCAGGTGAAGCCTGGACCCACAGACGACGAGATCCATCAGGCCCATCTGGACAGCATCAAGGTGATCCACGTGGAGCCGCCGTGCTCCAGCCTTCCCCAGGAGCCGGCCTCTGCCTACATGTCTGGAGGTCTGGGGCTGACTTTGGGGCTTGGTGTTGGCGGCCTGGCGGCTCTCAGCATCCCGCTGCTGGAGGCCTCTGCCCTGCAGGGCCTCTCCCAGAAAGACGCCCTCAGCCTGCTGTCCCTGCAGCCCTTCCCCACCAGCTTCCTCCTGCAGCCCGACGGCGGCGGCGCTACAGCCAGCGCAGCCTCTTCGGGTGCCAAACCCGGTGAGGCGGGCGGAGCCGGGATCATGGAATTGGCTGACATCCAGCAAATCCTCAAAGTGACGACCGCGGCGCCCAATCAGATGGGACTGACCCTCCCGCCTCTAGCCAAAGCTCCTGGATTGACAGGAGGTCAAGGTGGGTGTCGACTCGAGAAGGCGCTCGTTCTGTCCGTTAATCAAGACGTTCGTTTGACTTTGTTTCTTCGTCCTCCAGGTCAAGTCCAGGCTCAGAAAGCGATGCCTCCATTAAAGCCCAAACCTCCCATCACCCCTCGCTCCAGCCTCACAGCCACAACTCCTCCCCCCCTGCAGAGCTCCCAACAGGCCTCACTCGGCTGCATCAGCCCCAGCCTGCCGCCTCCCACCCCCACCCTCTTCAAGACACCTTCCTCATCGTCTTCATCCTCCTCAGCTGGGAATGGAGGTCAGATGGATGCGGAGTGTATGGGCGACGCTCACACACTGTTGTCTGATTCGCCACCAGCCGCCAGCACAGCTGTGCACGAGGAGGCGGGGCTCAGTGGCAGAAAGCCGGGAACCAAAGGAGGGAACAACGCCGGCTCAGCTAAAGGCTCGTTCCCGTGCCGCTTCTGCGACCAGGTGTTTTCTTTCTCGGGCGTCTTGCAGGCTCACATGCGCTTCCACCTCGGCATCCTCCCTCACCAGTGCAACATCTGTGACTACGTGGCTCCAGATAAAGCTACACTCATCCGACACTTGCGGACGCACAGCGGCGAACGACCGTATGTCTGCCGGGTCTGCCATTACCCTTTCACTGTCAAAGCCAACTGCGAGCGCCACCTCAGGAAGAAGCACGCCAAGACCTCGAGGAAGGACATTGAGAAAAACATAAAGTACGTCACCTCCACCACTACAGCGAACATCGCAGTGGGGATCACTCCTGCAACCACCAACTCCACCCAGGACACGGAGACGGGCTGCACCGGAGCCGAGACCACCTGCCGGTTCTGCGGTGAGGACCTGAAGACCTACCGGGCACTGCAGATCCACCTGCGAACACACAATGGCTGTCAGAGGAAGCCATTTGAGTGCCGGCGCTGCGGTGCCGCTTTCTTGGCCAAACGCAACTGCATCCACCATCTTCTGAAGCAGCACCCCGAGGTGCAAGAGCGAGAGATAGAGGATCACATCGCCACGCTCCAGCCGGCAGCCGTGCCGGTCGCCACTGTGGCGTCTGCCCGAGCTGCTGCGGTGACTCCAACGGTGCTGAACGGGATCGGTCAGCCTCCGGTCCAGGCGGTGAAGGTGGAGGATATGGCTAATGTCGTTTATCCTGCAGAACTGGACCAACCGCTGGACTTCTCCGCTAAAGGACGTGGAGCCGGCAGCCAGTCGGGGTCCCCCGGGGTCAAAGTGGAGAGCGTCTCCCCCAGCTTCGACTGCTCTGCTCTGGACCAGCCCATCGACCTTTCCATCCCCAGCAAGAGGCAGCGGAGAGAGGCTGCCGGCGCCGAGAGTCGGGAGATCAAGACGGAGCAGAGCGGCAGCAGCATCATCGAGCAGCAGCAGACTCTGGCTCTGTCCAAGGACGAGAAGACGGGGAACGCCCTGCCTCCTCTGCATCCTCACCCCCACCTCGGCTGCTACCAGCTCCCCCCTGGATCCACCCTCCCCAACCTCAACAACACTGCTCGGGCTCAGCGCCTCAAACCGCTGCTGCCCAAACCGGCCTCCTCCACCTCCTCCTCGCCCTCCACTGCCCTGAAGGAGCTTCCTCCTCTGGCCTCCATCGCTCAGATCATCCACTCTGTCTCCGGTGCTCCAGACCTGCTGAAGAGGGAGGCCCCCTCGCTGGAGGGAAAGCCCCAGGCAGGCGTTTCTTCCTCTCAGGCCAGTTCGACTGCAGAGGCCCCAGGACCCTCTGCTGGTCCGGAGACGCAGAGCGACGACACCTCCGAGGGATCGTCCAGGTTTGTGAGAATCATTTAAAACCAGAATGATCACTAAATGAACCAGTTTTTAAAATGTACTGCTACTGTCCCTCAGAAAACGGTCCAGGAAGAAGCCGGCTGCTCTGGGGGGGAAGGACAAGACGGGGAGCGGCACCGGTATTGACCTGGAGTCCAGCGGGGAGTTCGCCAGCGTGGAAAAGATGTTGGCGACCACCGACGCCAACAAGTTCAGCACCTACCTGCAGACCGGTGCTGCAGACCTCGCAGGAAAGAGAGGTAGGGGAGCCGATTTCAGAGGGGTGGATGGAGGGATAGAAAGGCTGGAGTTAGATGATAAACTGGACTTTTGTTCAAACCAGATGGTGACACAGCAGGAGGGGCAGAGGAGAAGGACGGAGGGCTGAAGGAGGAGGTGAAGCCCGTGGCGGCGGCGGCGGCAGTGCCTGTATCCAAAGGGAAGAAAAACGCCTACTCCAACTCTGTCCAGAAGATGACCTGCCCCTTCTGCCCCCGAGTGTTTCCCTGGGCCAGTTCACTGCAGAGACACATGCTGACACACACCGGTAACACGCAACACACACACACACCTACCTGTCAGGTTTGAGCACCGGCCCCTCGAGGTGTTTCCTCCTGATTCAGACTCGTGGTCTTCCTCTGCAGGTCAGAAGCCGTTCCCCTGTCCGAGGTGCGATGCCTTTTTCTCCACCAAATCCAACTGTGAGCGTCACCTGCTGAGGAAACACGGCGTGACACACAGGACGCTGCGGCGCAACGGTGCCCTGGTGAAGAAGGAAGATGAAGGTTCGCACGAGAGCGCAGGTCAGAAAACAGCGTTCACGTCCTGGTTAACCCTCTCTGACTGTTTATAGTTGTGTTGATTGTGTTGATTGTGTATTGTTCCACAGAGAGTCAGTCAGAGACGGAGCAGGTTGCACCAGAAGCTCAGGACCTCAGCACCATCGCTGCCCCCTCAGACTCAGGCCCCACCCCGACACCAGAAAGCCCCACCCCATCTGAGCAACATGGGGCGGTGTCAACCAAAATAAGCCCCACCCCCAAGTCAAGCCAAGGTTTGTCGTCGGCTTTGTTTTTTTTTTTTTTTCCGACTTTGTCTCAAAACGCTCATATTAATAAAGTTCATTGACACTGTGGTGGCTCTGGTTCTGGACTCTGATGTGGGTTTGTGCTTCAGGGTCCAGTCCAGCTGAGATCCAGATCAGTGCAGATCAGCTGGAGACTGAAGACACAAACCGGCCGGACCAGCAGGAGGAGCCAGAGACCTCAGGAGAGCCGGAGAAAGCTCCACTGAGCACCAGCTCCAAGGTAGCGACGCAAGACCACAAAACCACATGACCCCAAGAACTTAACACCATCAGACCAGAACTGACAAGGTACTTTTGAACCAACCTTCATTGATCCTGACGTCTGTTTCAGGTGGAGAGCACAGACGATGACGACTGTCACAGTAACAAGAGTCTGGACCTGAACTTCGGCAAAAAGCTCATCGACTTTAAGCTCTGCACGTCCTCAGGCTCCGCCCAGGAAGAACACGCCTCCTCGTCATCCTCATCGTCATCATCATCCCCCTCTACCTCTGCTCCGCAGGCAGCAACAGAGAGCCCAGAGAAGGAGGAGAGAGAGACTGGTGCCGCCGCTGCTACCGCCTGTTCTGGCAGCCTGGCGCCGAAGCAACAGCCAGAGTACAAACACGTGTGTCGAGTGTGTAAGAAGAGTTTCCGTTACGCCACCACCCTCGCTCGCCACGAGAGGGCGCACCTCTCCGAGGAGACGCCCGCTCCGTCGCCACCGGAGGAGATGCTGCCGGTAAAAGAGGATACCACGGACAACGACGATGCCAAACAGATCGAGGAAGAGAAGGAGGAGGAGCAGAAGAAGGAGGCGGAGCCAGAAGGGGAGGACGGAGGACTGAAGGGGGGAGAGAGCGACATGGGGGAGAGCGGGGAGTCGGAGGAGGAGGAGAAGGAGAAGGAGGAGAGGAGCGACGAAGAGACGACAGAACCAAAGAGTCTGGAAGGAGGACGAGTCGACAAGAGGAAGAAGATCTGCAACGTCTGCGGGAAAAGATTCTGGTCTCTGCAGGACCTGACCAGACACATGAGGTCGCACACAGGTAACACACACACAGACACACATGAGCAGACACAGACAGACACACACAGACACACACAGGTAACTGATGTCATGTTCTGATGTCATACCTAATCAGTCCCCGCCCCTCCAGGTGAACGGCCCTATCAGTGTCAGACATGTGAGAGGACGTTCACGCTGAAGCACAGTCTGGTTCGTCACCAAAGGATCCACCTGAAGCGCGGCGCCGACGGATCCTCCGCCGCCAACGACGACATCAGTGAGGACGGAGACTCCTGCACGCCAACGCCGACGTCCACCTGCCCGCCCTCTGAGAACGAGAGCGAGTGCGGGAGCGCCGCCGCCGGGGCGAAGGAGCTGGATGAGGATGACATGAAGGAGGAAGGGGAGAGTCAGCTGGACGCCGCGGAGGAAGACGGCGCCGGACCAGCAGAGTCCAGTTCAGATCCTGAACCGCCAACCGCCGACAAAGAAAAATCTGAACTTTGTGACGACTCTGTGACGCCACAGCCCTCCGCTCAAGCCACGCCCAACCAGCAAGCTACTGACACAAAGATGACCAGCGAGGGCGCCTCCAAAGACCCGCCTCCCTCCTCCAGCTGCCCCCCCGGCGACGCCCCCACTGAGCCCTTCATCCACGGGCTGCTGGAGATCCACGCCAAGCCCACCATGGAGCACATCCTGCCCAACGGAGAGCCTCCTCTGGTGGGGGTGGACTGAGAGGACGCTCCCCCAAAAACGACATCACCACAGTGCCATGACACAAAGACCCTTCGCCGTCGATGACGATGGCGATGATGCAAAAACCCGAAGACTCTTTGATGGAAAGACGAACACCTCGTTCTCTTGAAGTGCCTTACTACTAGTCCGACTTCTCATGTTTTTTGCTATAACTTTATCTGCATTATTACGGAGGATGGATCTAATTTTTATAGCTTTTTATGACGATGATGATTTTCCATTATATATATATATATATACATATATATATAATTTTTTTTTTTTTCGTCTGGGGAATCTATATTTCAGCAATAAAAAGAATAAAGTTACGATTTATAATTGTTCTAGATTCTGTTTGAGAATTTATGATCAACTTGGACACGGAGACCGACATGTTGGACAGTCGCTGTCTGCGTCGGTTCTTGTGTATTTAAATCAGCAGAGACTGAACCGGAGTCAGATCTGAGGACGAACCGGGCCGGGTCAGTCCGCCACCAGCCGCCGCCACCGCGTGGCCGAGGAAGCTCCGTGTAACTGGAAACCTGGACGGCCGCGGGGCCTCGTTGTCTGTTTCTTTTTTTTTTTTTTTCCTCATCATTTTTGGCGAGCTTCCTCACTGACCCCCGCTCCATCTCTCAACTGCTTCTGAAAGAAAAAACACACAAAACATTTACAAACTCGACACAGATTGTGTGTGAAAACTCTTGAAAGGGCAGAAAATAGTGTTGATCAGTTTGTGTTGTCCATGTTTTGTTTTTTTAACCCATCACACTATCGGCCCCTTCATCCCTGTGAGTTGGTTTGCGTGTTGATAATTTCTCGTTCAATTTCTCATTTGATTCCATGTGTGTACAGAGAGCTGAACGTTTGGCATGTGATGCTGACTGTCTTGTTTTTGTGTGCGCGATGATCGGCCATATTTAGGTGGAGGGCGGGAATTCTCTTTGTGGACTTTTCTTTTTTTTATAACTGAACAAATCAAATCGTTGCGTATGTGTGTGACTGTGTGAGTCTGTTCTTGTAGCCCCCTGGTGTTCACTTAGGGTTAATCACAGGAGCTCTGGTGTGCTAATGTTTATGGCGGCTAACAGCTGAGCGGCTTCAGTTTACCTCATCTTCTGCTTTTTAACTGAAACCATTAAAACCACCAACAGCAGCGCCGGAGTCGACCCTTTAAATCCCACGTCTTCCTGAACGGGCTAGCAGAGCTAATTCTGTGCTAGCCTGGTTTCCCCCGTGGGCCAATCCAGAGCTAACTAGGGCTAAGGCTTTACTTTAAACAGTCAGCCAGGGCTAACTGTTTCAGTCATTACAGGCTTGGCCCATACAAGCTAATCCAGCTAATGCTTCAGCTGGGCCGGTTTCTCTGCTACGGGTAGCCTAGCCTGCCCATTAGCCTGTAGCTTTGTGCAGTGTGTCCTTTAATATCAGCTGTAGAGTTAAAGCTCATGCTAACTTGGGATTCTCTAATCAGGTTAGCTTAAATATTTTACATGACCTGTCCAGTTAGCGGCAGCTCACTATAATCTTTAGCTTGACCTGTGGGCCTACCAGGGCCAACCAGGGCTAACCAGGGCCAACCAGGGCCAACCAGGGCCAACCAGGGCCAACCAGGGCCTACCAGGGCCAACCAGGGCCAACCAGGGCCAACCAGGGCCAACCAGGGCCAACCAGGGCCTACCAGGGCCAACCAGGGCCAACCACGGCCAACTCTGTATGGTGTGGATGCAAACAGCACAGGTTAGGGCTCCGTTGGGCCTAAATACGAACTTCCTGGATCATCACAGCTAGCTGTGGTCGCTCTCAGGCTAACTCCAGGTCAAGTCTCTCCAGGGTACAGTTAGCTAGCACACATTAGCTCTTACTGTTAAGAGCCGGACTGGCTGAGCTTGAATAACTAGTTAGCTGGAGCTAGCTCTAATCTGTGGCCTTAGTGTTGTGTTGCTGGCCCTCTGATTCGGCCCAACAAGCTAACTATGCTAACATCCAAGAACAGCCCAGCTGGTCTCCTCTCAGTATTATCATGCTATCTTCAGTTAGCAGCTTTAGCACCAGTTGTCCCCTTTTGGTCCCCTTTTCTGCTTTAAAGTCCATTTTTTCAGACAAGAAGAGAAAAACAGCCGTTCAGAGACAATCACTGTTTTCAGATTCTAAATGAAAACCCCTCAGATGGATCTACACATGAATTAAAGGAGGAGGATGGATGGATGGATGAATGGATGAATAATGATGGATTGTATTAACCTGCTGCACACAAACAAACAGGTCAAAGGGCTGAATCTGACTCCTGCTTCGATGTGTCGCATCCACAGCAGAACCAGAGGGACGTGTGTGTCTGTGTGTGTCTGTGTGTGTGTGTGTGTGTGTGTGTGTGTGAGAGGATGAATATAGCTAATTTGTTGTTGTTTTTTTTTCTTCTTGTACATTTTCATCTGTTTAATTTTATATCAAACAACCTCATCAAACCTCAGCTCGCTCATAACAGAACTGTAAGGCGGCGTCCCTCAGTCAGTCTGTCTGTCT